>JAOXJP010232717.1:0-10424 GCA_025762735.1 Platanus orientalis | reverse complement strand
TATTTTAAAAAATCATTGATTTCACTAGGACTTAACCCAATACTTATTGTAAAAAACAATTTTTATCAACTAAGCTACATACTATTGATAATTTTAAAATAATTAGTATATTATATATTATATGTATGTAAAAGTTTGGACCTCAGGCCGGGCCGAGGTAAGCCCAAGCTCAACACTCAATAAAAGTTTGAGCCTCGGGCCCTTGTCTGGCTTAGCTCGGGTTAGGCCTTTTCGAGCCAATTTGAGGGCCGGCCTCAAGTTGGCCCAACCCATGCCCACCCCTAGTTCCTATCCACCAAAGAAAGAAAAACAAAATGTAAGTATGCGGCTTGGATTTTCCGACACTATCCTCCTCTAACCTCCGCTGAGGGTTAAACAGGCGAAAACATCAACACTGAAAGTGATTTTCACTTTTTGGAGGCGTGTATAAATCACTTCTGATACTGATGTGGCCCCTCTTGACCTCGATGGAGGTTTTGCATTCGCATAGAAGATCCTCACTGGTACATCTGTGATGTGAGGAGTGCAAGAACAAGGTAGTTTTACGTGGCCTCTTATGTATTGTTTGGATTGGCTTTTTTGAAACCCTAATCTAGCGCACGATCTAGAAAACCAAGCCTAGATAAATGAATCCCACTTAAGATATTGCTTAAGCCAAAATTAGTGTATTATATGATTTTAACTATTTAAAATGTAGCATATTTTGTTGGGAATTTCAATAGAATATATTTCGCCTCAAATCAATGCATTGGTCTTTACCCAAAATCTAAGAAGCACAAACATTGATATGGGACACAGGTACGATATGATACGGACACAGCAATACAACAATTCTTTAAAATATAGGATACAATATGGTGGGGGTACATTAATTAATTAATAATTTTAATTACATTTCATATTAATTTTATGTTTGAAAATAAATAACAAGTATCACAAAATGTTTGAAAGCATATCTAAAACTAATTTAAATGCACAATAATACATAAAAGAGAGCGTTGATATCGGACCTAAAATAGAAAAAAAAAAAATTGAAGAAGAAGAAACAGCACCAATATAAAAAAGAGAAGGGGAAAAAAAAAAACAGATGAAGAAGAAAGATAAACTCTCTTCCTCCCACCCTCTCTCTCTCTCTCTCGCAGAGGCTATCGCAAGAACAAGAACGACGCCCAAGCTTTCTTTTCATTAAATATGTTTTTACCAAAACACCTTTATATGCTGTATATCTACAGTGTCCAACCATATTTAATGAAATTTCTGAAAGAAAAAAAAAATCAAATTTTTGATCTTTTATAGGGCAGGACACTCAGGCAGGCGTATCCTTAGTGTGTCAGTGTCTGATACATGTCGGATACGGACACACTAGGATTTTTTACGTATCCGTGCTTCACAGCCCAAAATAATTAAATTAAATTAAATAATCAATACAGTGTTGTGATCAAATCTATTTTTTGCTACACAGATCTCGTTAGTCGGACCGTTAAATATTGCTTCTCGATCCACTGCACTCTGCCCATGTGTCCATGTAGTGTGCTCAAGTACTAGACCCGTTAAATATTACTTATTAATGTTTTAATCTTTCATTTTTTTTCTCTTTATTTTGTAACTCCCTTTGGTATTCGTCATGAGTGGACTCTCTCTATTTTTATTTGGGAACAAATGTTCTATCCAGGATTTTGTATGTCCTGTCATGTGTTACACAAAGGCTGGTGTATAGTGTTAAAATTGTAAAAACAGTTTTCAAATAAAAAAAAAAGTACCCATAACACTGGGTTTGGATTATGTGCAAACGAATCTCGTGAAAACTGTGAAGACGGCACCAGAGGGGCTGATGCATCAGTACCAAAAAGTGATTTTCACTTTTAGGGGGGCACTTATCACTTTTCAGTGCTGATGTGTCTGCACCCTGATGCCATTTTCACAGTTCTCACCAGATTCGTTCTCACCTAATTTTTAGTGATAACAATGGGGTATGGTTTTAAAACTGTTAAAAAAAGTGTACATTTGCCCCCCATTTTAAAAGGGCATGAAATCACCAGCACTGGGAATAAATAAGTGGAATTTCTACAGTGTGAAAGGGGTGGGGTGGGTCCATGTACTTTGTGGTGGAGGATTTTTTTGATGGACCCCCATCGAAAAGTGCAAAAGCCTCAGGCCTCCTGTTTCACGCCGTGCATTTACTTTCTTGCAGGGTGATACGCACCCACTTAAAAGGGTCTTGTATCCTTTGGCCATGATACCCAGCATGATATCCTCTGCGACGCCCCACGAAGCAAGACACAAGGGGTGGGGTTCATTCACTTTTCACTTTGGGTAAGTACAAAAAAGTTACATGGGATTGGGATTATGTACCGAAATTTGCTTCTCCTGATGTATTAGGATGACATAAGGGGATTGAGTATGAGTATCAGTACCTAAAAGTGACTTTCACTTTTTTTTTTTTTTTTTGGGAAGGTGGTAGGGTGTGTTTATAACTTTTCAACACTAATGTATGCACCCCCCATGCCATTCTAATACATCAAGAAAAGTATATTTACGTACATAATCTTTTCCGGGTTACATGCGGATCCATTTAAAAGAGCTATCAAATTCGAAAAATCACGTATCAGCCTGTGATGATAGGACACAATAGCATTAAATGGCATTAAAGAGGTATCAGAACATTTCCTCTCTTTTCACTTTTATATTTTTAACCAGAGAGGTTTAACTAAGTTTTTCAACAAGCTTAAATAGCATTAAATGGTAACTGCCCTCTAAGGATGACAACTATACATCTATAATGACCCTTTTTAACCAGCTGTCGTTTTTTGAAGGCAGTTTCCGTTTTTTATTTAAGCTTATTGCAGAGAATTTGATTTCTAACAGTTTTTGTTACTTTGTTTTACCGGAAGACAAAAATAAAATAAAAGCAAGAATTAAAATTTTAACATACCTTGATCTTCTCTTCCTCTACCATGAATTCATTGCTCCGATGGCAGTCATCATCATCGGCTAATGACGAGAAATAAGCTTGGGGACACCTACTCTTAATTCCATACTTCCTGCAGAAAGGAAGCCAAGACGTAGCAAAGGAGTATGCCTCACGCATAGCATACAAGGTCAGGGGAGAACCCCCATCATCGGAAAGATACACGGCCAGCTTCTCCGGCGGGTAATCCAGAGACATCGCCGACAACACCGTGTTCATCACCTCCACCGTTGGCTCCTTCTTCGGGTCGGCAGTGCATATAAACACGTCGACCGCCGGTAACACCCCGTCCCCGGGAATCCGTTCGGGGAAGGCGGTGCGAGAGACGGGACGCCACCGGAAGGATTGTGTGAGGAACCAAATGAATGAGAGAAGAAGCTCAGAGATGGAGATAAGAACCCATGGCACAACGGGTATGTCATCCCGGCCGGTGCCATTAAAGAAGAGACGAGAAGCACGGTAATAGAGCAAAGCCAGTATAGCTAAGGAATGAAAGAGCATGTGAACTCTGTTGATCAAGGCAAGAGGTTTCTGAACTTGGGCAATGTTAAGAGAGAAATTTCCCATATTATCTTCTTCTCTTAATTCTTAGACTTACCACTTTCTCATGGACATCAAAGAGCCTTCTACCCTCTTTTATAGAGGGTCCTATGTAAATTATCGTGCTTTCACAATGGAAAAGGATCTCCTACACCCAATTTGTCTGTCCCTCCTGTCCTTACACACAAATGATGGGTGTACAGGGTTAAAACCATAAAAACAGTTTTTTAAATGAAAAAGTAAATATCCAAAAAATATAGCATGTATAAGATTAAAACCGTGTAAAAAGGGATCAAAATGTTCTATCTAGGATGTACCTTCACCCCCACAATGGATTGTGGGGCCAAGCACTTTTTTTATGGGGGTGAACTGTACATCTTGAACAGAACATCCTTTCAGAAAAATAAAGTGTTCATGTCCAAGACACCATCGTGGACACAAAACCTTGGGCAGAATAATATTTGCCTCCAATGAAAGGGTAGGGGAGCAAATGTTCGATTCCCAACTTGTCTGCCCCGTGCTCCTAGGCACAAAGGGCTGGTTCGTGATGTCATTTTCGAAAACGAAAATGATGTTCTTTCTGTACAAGTTTGATGTTCAGGATGTGTCCAGGACACCAGGAGACATCAAATGAAATAAAATGGGTGGGCAATGCATTTTTTTGAATATGAAATATGCATTTTATTTCATATAACGGTTCATAAACAACATCATCCTAGGCAAAACATCAATTTTCTTTTGGAAACTGTTTTTATGATTTTTACACTTAACACCCAGCCTTTATGTCTGGGAGCATGGCAAATAGACAAATTGGGAGTAGAACATTTGCTCCCATAAGTAGGTATCTGAAAAGGCACCCAATTCTCAAAAAATAAATAAATACGAGTCAGCCTGTGATGTGGAGACATGGGGGGATAGATAAAATTGGGTGTAAGAGATCATTTTTCTTTCGTAATTAGAGATTTGGACTATACGAATAAATGAGAGGGAACCAGGTGATTACGTATGAGCAAATGTACTGTAAACCCACAACACTCACTTAATAAATCATTTTCCTAACCATGAAGTGAAGACCTTTTTGATAATAATTAATTATTATATATATTTTTATATTAGTTTCAAATATATATCAAGAGACTGGATTCGCATCCAACGTAATCTAAGGACTATTATTCACGTCCAGTATTCAATGTCTCGACCCCGGCCGTTTCTACTTACACCATAGCCTAGGAGTTGATATCGAATAAGATTTTACCTGTACTAGTTTGCACCAATTGCGTTTTGGGCACTTGTGGCTTTGGGAGTGTTTTCTTATATTTAAAGAGGCAACATCCCCAAAAAGCGAAATGATACCCCCTTGTGTATCAGCCTTCGACGTCGCACAAGGGGGGCGGCGCAGAGGATATGAGGCCATGGGGATAGGGTTGTTGATATCCCCCCTTTAATTAATGCATCAAATGTTTTTATTAGAATATACAAGCTTTTCACAAACACTGTATCAGATTCCAACTTGGGGATGGGTTCCCAATAAATCATCATGTGCCTCGTATTGTTTTTCTTCCTTACCGTGTGTGTCACTAAAAAAAATATTTCTCTGATTGAAATGGTTAAAAAATTAAATTTTCTCTTGGATTCTTGCCTATGACCCAACAAACACAAAAGATTGCATCTCTTTTTTATATTTGTTGTCTTTATTTATTGAGGATTGCATGCACCTTTTAAACCATTCAAATTAATATAGTAAAAGTACATAATTGAGATCATATGTTTAAGCTAATATTTTTGTCTCCTTAGTCTCTTAGATGCGCCTCGGCTTTGGTGCAAAAGCCTAGGTGTTAAAGAGGTACAAAATGCACTTGGGCCTGACACATCAGTCCCTAAAAGGTGATTTAAACTTTTTGGGGTATGCTTTTCACTTTTTTATGCTGATGTGCCTGGCCCAGGTGCATTTCACATCTCTTTCCCACCTAGGCATTTGTACCTAATCCGAAGGGTCGTGATCCAAAGCCTCTTTACATAAGCCATTGGTCATGATGACGATTGATAAGGCCGGGTTCTGGTTGAGCCGAGCGTCACCAATGAGTCCACGATGGTCCAGTCTCTATGTGACACTTGCACAGGAGAAATGAAGGTATCACCAATGTCGTACCAGTTGAGTACTCTTCGACAATCAAATCAGCAATGGACCTTTTAGAAAATGGGAATTCTTTAAGAATTTGTTCTACATTTTTCCTAAATGTACACCTCTTTTTATAATGCTTATGGCATTCAGGTTTCGTGATCCTGTGACACTCGTTTCGACAGTATTCGGGGAAAGCATTGTCAAGACCCGATTCGATCGGGATCTTCACCCCATAATTATTCCCTTATCTTCGGGATTACAATTTGGCTTACCAACTATAACTCTGCTATTTTCGTGGTTGGATATACTTATCTCAGGCATGTCTTGAGATAGAATCGGTGGGCATGGCTCAGATCCTTGGGCACTTTCATCTCTTACTCGGGATTCTCAATCGCGGTGCTATCCCTAAATAGAGTCAATGGGCGTGGCTCAAGGTCCTTAAGCACTTTCGTCTCTTACTCGAGATTCTCGACCTCGGTGCTATCACGAAATAGAGTCAGTGTGCTTGGCTTAGGGTCCTTGGGCTCGGGCCTTCTGTCCACTTTTGTCGCTTACTCGGGCTCGGTCTTAAGTTCTATGTCGATGGATTAATGAGCTCGAGTTCTATACCCATCAATGATGATGATTATTAAAAGACATTGGGCAAGTTAGAAGAGTCTCAAACCCTTCTACATATATTGTCTCATATCTAAGATATTGCCTTAAAAAAATTTGGAAGAGTTTTTGTCTTAACAAATGAGAGTGAGGATTTTGTGCCATATTATATAGGGTTAATTATAAAAAAATACCCCTAGATTATTTGACAATGTATAGTCTACCCCCATTTATTGATAATTACAAGAAAAAAACCTTATCAGGCATATTCCAATAACAAAAGTTAGTTTGGGGGTATTTTTACAATAATGCCAATCATTTTAAACTGTTTTTGTTTGTTTGTTTGTTTGTTTTCTAAATCTATTCTTTAAAATACCAAAAGCACCCTTCTTAGCTTAAACACATTTGTCAAGTAAAAACCCTTTCTTCTTCCCTCTTCTTTCTTCCTCCCTCCTCTCCTTCCATACCCAATGTCAGGGACACTAAGCCTATTCTCATTGGCAAAGCTTCCGACGCTCCCAACATTGGAAAGGAAAGGTGAATCCGACACTGACATCGATGCACCCGATAACTAACGCCCTATTAATTAATGCACCGACAACCCCTTAATTGACGCATGCCGCTCCCATCAATTGACATCACCTCCGCCACCTTAAGTGACTCCCCCAACTCCGGCAATCTAGTATATATGTAAATCTCCCTAGTTTCTTATAATATTTGTATTCTCCCTCAAAGCATAAACCCTAGAAAATCTCCTTTTTTTACCCTGCTAAAAGAAAACCCGAAATTAATAATTTTCAGTTTTCATTTAAGTGAGTATATATTGCCCTACAATTTTAGTTAAATTATTTGTTAATTCCCTACATTTTTGTTTTGCTTTTGCTTTTTTGTTTTCAAATTCCTTTCAATTTTCTTAATTTTAATCATATTTAGGGTTTTCTTGTGGTGGGTATATAATGCCCTATAATTTCGGTTAATTATTTTGTGAATCCCCTACATTTTTTTTTTCAAATTCATTTCAATTTTCTTGATTTTAGTCATATTTAGAGTTTTCTTATGGTGAGTAGTTTATAATGCCTTTCAATTTTGGTTAATTTTTTTTGTTAATTCCCTGCATTTTTTCAAGTTCATTATATTTGGACTTTTCTAGTGGTGAGTTTATAATGCCCTACAATTTTGGTGATGGGTTTATAGTGGTTGTTTGGTGGCTCTATGGTGGTGGCAGTGTTGGGAACATGGTTTGTTTATAATGGTTGTTTGGGAGTTATTTGTGGTTTTTATCACAAACATACCTTTTGGAACAAAAGCATCTTCTAACACGAATACAAACTTTGGTGAGTTGAAGTATGCTAATGTAAAATCTGTGGAAAAAGAGCAATAATATAAGCATCCAAATCATACAAAAATCTAGTAGATTGTATTATTAATGTGCACAAAAATTGAAAAGTAATATATTGTTATTGTTTTTTATTTATTTGTTTTGTTCCTTATGGTTGCTGATAAATATCATTATGGTGAAGAGTAACATACCAGAGACCCACCTTAGTCTTTATTCAAATGGTGAATCCTTATAGTGAAGGTGTTCTTTACAATGTGGGTTAAGGTTTTTTTGAAATATACAGACAGCTGAAAATGCTTCGTAGTTTGATAAAATATATAGATGTAAAAATTGAATTGTTGAAAACATAAGGGGAAGATATTAAGTTCTTGAAAGAACAAGGTGAAGAGATTAAAGCTTTGAAAGTACAATAAGAAAGGTTTTAGAGTACCATTGGAGCCTTGAAGGGATTGATAATGATGACATTATTTTTTTTTAAACTTATTTATTTGCTAAATCATTGTAATAAAAAATACTATTGATCATTTTTAAATTATGTTGACAATGGATGATACTATGGTGGACAATTTTTTCTTATTAAAATTTGATGATATAATTTGTTGTTGAAATTTGTTTTGTAATGACATATGTGTAATGTTATTGGTAGTGAGCAGTGGTGCTTAAGGTGGGAGGAGTAGTAAGTAGTACTGGTTTGTATGCTTTGGGTGACAATGACAGTGGTGTTAGTGTTTAGACTGAGACAATAAAGAGAATAAAGAGGGTAGTGGTAGTCGTAGTGGTGGTAATTTATGTCTGGATAATTAGGACAATAACATTGTGTGGTAATGATGTTATTGGCAATGTCAGTGACACCAGAGGACAAGGGTAATGGGTGATAGTAATGTTTTGGTTAGTCTCACTAGAGAACAGAGACAATGGTAGTAGAGATAAAGGGTTGTGGGTGGTGAATATGGTGCTTTAGGTATCGGTAATGGAAGGAGTGTAAGGGGTAGAGAGCAGTGGTATGTATGTATATATTGTGAGTGTGGTGCTTTAAGTATTTTTTAATGATATTTCTTGTTGATGTTTTAGGTTGATGTATGTGTTTATATGTTTTAGAACAGTTTCTGCAAATATGCGTATGTGTGTTTTAGTTACTAAAAACATATTAATATATTGCTAACCTTCTTGATATGATGAAAAAAAAATTGATTTGGTGGTGGGGATTTTTAATAGTTGTATAAAGATATGAGTTTAAATAGGTATTCAGTAAACATGTGTTTGATGATATCTTCAAACATGTTATGATATGTTGCTAACCTTTCAAGGGCAACAATTTTTAATACAATGTATTGATGTGTATGTGATGATATATTCAAAGAAGTTATATGTTGTTGTTATGTGAATGTTCAAACATATTTTATATAGTAGATATATGGATGTTCAAATAAGTTTTGTATTATTTTTATATGAAAGTTCAAACAGGTTTTACGTAGTAGATATATAGATGTTTAAACATGTTTTATATAGTTGATATGTGGATGTTCAAATGGGTTTTATGTAGTTAAAGATGTTTAAATATGTTGTTTGGTGGATGTTCAAACTGGTTGCATGAGTGACATGTTTAAACATATTGATTATATGTGAAAGTTCAAATAGGTTGTGTAGGTAATATATTGTTTGAACATGTTGTATATAGATGAGGAGGTTCAATGGGTAATAGGAAAAATTCAAACATATTGGTTGTATGTAGATGTTCAAATAGGTTATGCAGGTGATATATATGTTGTTTGTATGTGGATGAAGATGTTTAATGGATAATAAGGAAAGTTCAAACAGATTGGCATGCCTGATTAATATGTAGGCATCGATCATTCCAATCGAACTGTTTGATTAATATACAACATCAATCAAGCCAATTGGATTGTTTGATTAATATTTGGGCATTGATCATACCAATCAGACCATCTGATTAATATCCGAGCATCAATCATGTTAATCGGACCATTTGATTAACGTCTAGTCATCCAAGTATCAATAAAGCCAATCAAGTCGTTTGATTAGTATTTAGGCGTCAATTAAGCCAATCAGACCATCTAAGTAATATCTAGTTGTCAATCATCCAATTAAACTATCGGATTAATATCTGAGTATCAATCATGCTAATTTGGAATCTATTCATTATTTAAATGGTCTTGATTTAGTTTTTATAAACTCGGTGTGTTCATTTTAGGACCATTAGATCAGAATATATTCATGATTGAACAATAGTATAGTTTTCTATAAAAAAAATTAATTGACATAAGGATGCTTTCGTCTTTATATGGGCTAAGGCTATTTTCGTCATCAAAATACATTCTCATGTGCTATCAGGTTAGTTTTGGGTTTATGCATTAAATTTTGGTTATGTTATTTGTTTGACTGACGATAAGGTGGTTTTTGACATCTACAGTGTTGTCAGCCACTCCAAGGGTGGTTTCTGTAATTAACCCTATTATATACTCTAGTTATCCCTCATCACTTGGCACATGTCAATATGTTGTGGTTGTATTGTCATTAGATAAGAGATATTGAAAGGTCTTTAACCAACTCTATTTACGTAATGACTATATGCCTTGGGGATGTCTAGAGTAGGGGTGGGCATGGGCCGGGCTGTAGACTGGGCTCGGGCCGGGATTTGGGCTTGGCTCTCATTAATTGATCAGGTCTCGGGCTGGGCTTTGGGCCGACCCATGAATTAAACAAAAATAAATAATGTTGAGATGTAGGTTTGAACCCTAAACCTATCCAGGGTTCAAAAATTCAATTTTGATGGATTATTTGTTATGAGGATTAATGGAAATTTCACTAGAATGCTTCGAAATATTATAAAAATTATGAAA
>JAOXJP010232716.1:0-24458 GCA_025762735.1 Platanus orientalis | reverse complement strand
ACCCCCCCCCCCACCCCACACACACACAATAATAATAATAATAATAATAATATATAAAATATAAAAAGAAAATAAAAGAAGAGAGGATAAAAAAGAATGGAGGTACCATTTTTCTAACAAGGAACAACAATTTTAAGTTACTATTATTTAGACACAAAACTGAAGAGAGAGAGAGAGAGAGAGGATATGGAAATATCAAATGTGATAGAAATAAGTGGAAATAAATATGAAATGAATGATGATGCAGCATGCATGTAGGTAGGTGATATGTGTGCCAAAGGAGATTAGACATAAAATAATATGAATAATGTAACACCAAAATCTAGATTCCTACTATCACCAAAAGCAAGCAAACTAGGTAGATTTTTAGTTAAAGTAGATGTGCAATATAGGAGTTAGGGTAAACAAAGTAAAAGACATAAATGGAACCTAATTAATATGCCTAAATAACCAACTAAAATAGAGAACAACTAAAAAACATGCTTGCTGTCCAAAAATTCTGGTGTATGAAAGTACTCAATAAAGTGTTCCAAACAATGAAATTAATGTAAAAAGTGATGAATATGATAAAGGGGCTGAATCAAGACACTTTAGAGAGTTAATGGGCTATTTCCAAAGGGTTGAAAAATCCTTAGGTCTTGTACAAACAGAAAATCCTGCCAGTATGCATCTTAGGAAATTCGTCAAACATGTAGTATGCAAGGAATTTCAAATGTATCAAATAATGAAAGTAGGGCAACTAAAACATGGGGTTTTATACTAGGTCAAAGAGGGTCATGCTAGGTTTAATTAGTACTCCAAAATAAGGGGCTGTAGGTAAGGGGCTGTAGGTACTAAAATATACCCAGAAAATTAGCTCTAGTAGTTCCAAGCATATGCCATTAATCTACCTAATCACTACTCAAACAAGGGATCAAAAGAGAGCTAAAATTAGATGAGTAGCACCTGATTTTGATGTGAAGTGAACCCTTGATGTCTTCTAGCAATGCCTTAAAGGGAATTCAAGCTCAAAACATACAAAACACATTGATTTGTTGAAGTCCCAAATCTGCCCAGATTTGTAGGGTGTGCCGCCACCTAGGAAATCCCTAGGTCTGAATTTTTATTTTCAGATCCTCTCCTCTTCTAGTGGTGTCGCCCAGGCATGTAGAAGGTCTGAGAATCTTCGAATCAACTCAAAACTCCTTCCCTAGCCGCTGCTAGATCAAACTTCTAGGCCTAGAAAATTTTCTAGCAAGCAATAAACTGGAGAAAACAACAAAAATAAGAAGGGAGGAAGAAGGATAAGCCTTTTAACCCAAAAGGAATGGGCTGGTCTCCACCACCACTTTAAACTTGGAGGATCCAAGTTCCTTTTTAGGGTTTTGTCTTCACTAGCTGAACCAAAGAGAAGAAGAGTACTTCAAAAATCAAATTTTATTGCTTGAAAATAAGAGGGTGCATGATTTATCAAAAAAATAATAATAATAAGAGGGGGTGTGGGGTTGCTCTTATAGAGCTCCCCACGGCTAGGGCTGTACAATAAAAGGTCCTTTGGACCAAAATACCCCTAAACACATAAATGTATATCAAAATATACCCCTAAAACAAATAAAAGACATAAATAACCATTATTAGACAATTCTGGACCAAAATACCCTCACATATGTGTACCCCCTACAAAGTAACATAAATAAAAGTGTAGCAACTAATTAAACCGCTAAGAAACAAGGAAAATAAATCCTAAACATCATGACTAAGATCTCCAGGGCCTGGAGCCACATGTGGACCCTCCCTACTGGAACCAAAGCAATGGTTTAGCTCTCTTGCGGTGTCTTTTGCGACGTCTTTGGTAAGTCTGAAAAACACCTCTAGACTTGATGTCTTCATCAAATGACCCCTGCAATAATTTCCTTTCAATGTTTCTTTTTCTTTCTTTTTTAAAAAATAATTCTTCATTTTTTTAAGGAGTTGTTTATTTAGTATTATTTAGATAATATAGTTAAGATATGTCTAACAACTAGTCTCCCCTTACAAGCAGATATTCAAAAGATATGGGAAGAAGTCTTCTCTTACGACGGGGCGCTGGTTGAGTATGCTGAGACACTCAATAAACTGCATTCAAAGTACTGCTCCGGAGGAAGGCTACATGTCGCGATGGAGTCCAGTGCTTAATTAAAGAGATGTAATGATTCATGAAAGGTTTGCCTCTTTAAAATATTCACCTTAGTGTGTAAATCAGGTGATAAATTTCTGAAAAACACCACCAGTCTACATGTACTATTTTAACTCTAGTATACATTAGTATTATTATTTATTGTTATTTCTGTGAACTATGCCCTAAATTTTCATGGCAGATTTAGATTAGAATCCCATGTTGTCTGACTTTGTAGTAACTTTTAAAATTTTGTGATTTTACAACTGCCTCCCATTTGTGTGCCACCAGAGCCAGACTTTTTGATGATCATTCCCATTCGGCTAATGCACTTCTCTTGGATCTTGTATTCATGTTGATGCAATATCACAACCAAAGCTGTACCCTAGAAAGTAGAAATTGGTCCATCATGATGTTTTGTACTATAAAATTGATCCATCCCACTGTGTCTGTTGCCTCCACGTGTGAACTCACATGTGGATATGTTTCAAACATTCTTCGCCTCTCCTTTGACTAGCTGTGGTGAAGTTAAATGTGGTTGCCATGTGGACCTTATACCTGTCAACTGCTTCAATGCCTATGACATGAAATACTGTGTTTTTCAGGGTTTGGCTGGATATAAGCAGATAATGAGTACAGAATACACCATTTTTTAGTTTTCAATTTTACTTAGTGAACTATATGGCATGCCTATGCATGCTGATGTTGATATCTGGTGGAAACAAGCCGTTCCCATTTGAGTTTGAAAGAAGCCATGGACACCAATACAAGTGTAGGTCTACATTCATATGGGTAGGTGTTGACTGGAATTGAATGCGACAGGTTCACAGATGGTCTTGATTGAATCCTTTTCTTCAAAAAAATAAAAAAAAGGTTTGTCCAAAAAAGTGATTACTTAGATCTCATGTGGTAGGGATTAGGGAATAATAATGCCAGAGGATGTATGAGAACTCTTGGTTCCACCAACTTCTTTGGGATATGGCTCAATGGTCAGCCAATTCCAGACCCTAAGGCACAATTGAGTTGATTGGTCCACGAAATGCATTGACTCAGAAAAAAAGCAGACAAGTTGTTCTTGACTTTCCCTGCAAATGAGGTGTCTGTGAGTAGGAAGGTGAGCTTACTTCTGCTGGTGTTTTTACTTGATCATGGTTTCCGGCCTTTATAGTAAGAATAACGGCTGTTATAACTAATAGAACTGTTTATTAACTATCATGAAAGCCTTGTTTCGATTGTTTTTGTAATTGTAGTTATTTCTTCAGTCGTTAATTTGATGTGATAATTATTGTTCATGCAGAGAACAAACGATGATTGACCTGCTTCAAGGTGTATTGCCAGCCGAGCCCTGCCCTGCCCATTTGACTACTTCATCGAAGCAGCTGGGTGTTAGAGAAAAGTAGCTACATCCTTCGTCTGTGTTTGTGCGTGTGATCAAACTTGTAAAGTTGCAGGCATTGATTATAATTTTTTTTACCTGAAACCGTTTTTTAACCATTGATTTGTCATTAGTTGCTCCTATCATGTGAGTTCGAGTAGATAGGAGCAAAGTAGTTTCACATAGTTACTTTATGCAAGTTCCTTAATTTTATTAAGAAGAAATACAATTATGAGAAACAAGAGGGACTGTGGGGATCTCAAGAATCCTTACAAGTTCGGATAAACCCTAGCCGACACGGATGTCCCATGAAGAGCTTGTTTGGGTTAATCATCCAAAGATTGCTATTTTAGACATCCGTAAGGGAGAGAAGTTTGATGAGGGCGCTACAAACCAAAAGCCTTCTTGATTTGATCTAAATGAGGTAGCCTCCAAGGAACATCCAATGACTTGCAGAATCTCCTCTACTACTGGACTCCTGAAAACCCAGTCTTGGAAGTCCATAAAAAAAGAAGAGAGAGAGAGAGAGAGTCTCCACTATTGGTGTCTCCCACGATAATTTGTCCCCAGAGTACCTTAATCATTGAGCCTTAGTATTTCAAAGTGCAGTCCTTTGAAGGGATTTACCAGAACAAGCATTACAGCAGAGTTTGCTGGTGATCCTTCTTGGAAGCTACCGAGCTAACAGAATATTGTAGGAAAGATCTCTTAGCCACGTTTGAAGTAGCGGTGCAAGTATCCAATTATTATTCAACTCTGATTCATTTTTGTATTTGTCTAAAGCAAATATGGAAATACATGTATCCGTTTCGATTAAATATCACTGAACCAATTACGGATATGTACATATCTGTCACGAATAATATCTGAATCCGATTAAAAACAAATCTAACGGTCTACACTAAACCCTATCTTTCTCTTACATAAAAAGTTTTAAATTTTTTAATATCTAGATATTTGTTAACTGAATATCCGATTATATATGATATCTGTATATAATAATCAGATATATCCGATTATTATTCGATATCCGATAAACTTCACAAATGTGAATTATAACATTCTTTTCAAATATCCGCGTGAATAATAATCGAATTCGGATATACATAGAAAATAAATGAGCAGAATTCATATGTACTACTACCTGCATCAAATCTGACTCATTTGCTATTCTGAAGTCTTGAACGATAGAGTTGACTCTGAGATATCCTAGAAGCCACTGCATGGCTCTGATGGTGACCAACACAATAATCCCCAATGCGGTGTCTCGTAGCATCAAGTACTCTAATATTCATAATGGTTGCTCTGTCTACGTGATCAGCTCAACTCAACCAGTAATTCTTTCACACTTTGATGGTGATTTGTAGTACAGAAACATAATAAACACTAACAAATTCCTAGACGATTCGCTTATCTTTTTTTCAAGGTAGATTTATCCAATACTATGGTTTTTGAAGTTGAGAATTCTCTCTCAAATGATCCCCTTCTAACGTTGGAAGGATCTCTCGTTGGACTTGGAATTAAAATCAAATTGTTGTTTTTTTTCCTAAAAGAAAACAGAAAAAAGGAAAAAGAAAGGATAACTCAGGTATTATCATAACATGTCTAATACGAGCTTGAATCCTTGTCTGACAAGGACAGATTTAGATAATCAAAATACAAACAACCGGTTATTCTTTTCCACAGGTATTAAGGGCTAGCTCAAGTGACTCGTCTGCCTGATCACTGCTTTCACATAATTGCGATAGTAAGCAAATACAGGTTGCAATGAAATCTGCTTTCACATAACTGAGATCGTAAGCAAATATGGGTTGCAATTACAGCTCCTATATCATTGGAGGATTCGAATCAGCAAATTTGAAACTAATATAGGCATATCCATATTTGTATTCATTTACTTGTGTACTTATTTGTATTTGTTTACTTAAAGGAATACCGGATAAGAGTTCAGATTTATCCAATTTTACACATGGTGAAAAAAATTAAGGTTATGAGTAGTGACACATATTTTGGGATGAAAACATGGGGTTGAGAGAGAGAAGTGGAGAGGGATGGGAGGGCAAAGACTAGAACACACTAGAGAAGATGTTGGAGATTTTTGTGTTGCTAATTCAAGAATGAAAGTAAAGATAATGCTTATAAACATAATCAGACCATAATAACTATAAAGATGTAAGATGGTAGCTCAACCAAAGAAGGAGAGCATGTAAAGTCTTATTTTTTTAATGTGTATCATCTTATCTATAATATTAGTATAGAATAATATATATTAAAATAAATGTTTTATCTAGGATTTGGTTTTCAAGACACCATGAGACTTCTCATGGAATAAAATGGATAAGGGTTAGAAGAAATTTTAAAATTTCAACCATTTTATTTCATATGATGCCCCTATGTCTTGAACACCAAATTTTGGATAGGATATTAGCTCTCTCCCTCTCTCTCTCTCTCTCTATATATATATATATATATATGAATAGAAATATTTAATCGGAGATGTATACGTATCCATATTTGATTTGTTTATATACGAATATTTGTAAAATAAAACAAATGATTAAATGAATCGTATTTGTCTTAAATGGATCAAACATGACTATGGATTCGGATGTTAAATACAAATTTAAGAAGCAACCAAGACAAATAGACGGATGAGTAGTGCCCACGTGACCGTACAAAAAAAAAGATCGATGAAATGAGAGGAATGTTTTATTTTTATTTTTTTAGGTAAAATGAGGAATGCTTAATTTATTAAAATTTTTTTTTATTGTATGGTGGGTGTTTTATTTCCATAAACCCCGACCGTGACCGGCTGCCCAAGCGTATAAAACTCCCCAACCTTAGCTACCCTACCGATTCACTGATTGACTCGACAAGCGATTTTTTCACCCAATACTTCCAATCTCGGTTGTATGCTTGTACGCGGGTTGGTAGCGACAGGCGACAGACGACAGCGAGCAAGGTGCGCATTTTATCGTTCCTGTTTTATTCTACGCGCTCTGTGTCATACGCCCCTGAGGATATCGAGTAGTGTTCTACTTCCTAGTCTTTCCTCGGAGACTATCTATCGCCTTCAAACTTTCTCCCGTTTCACTCCGGCGGTGGTGCTGCTCTTCGTTTACCGGATAAGACAGAAGAAAAATCTCTGCTAAATTTAGCGGAAGTTAGCTAAATATAGCGGAGTAGAACTTAGGGCATCGTAGTAATGGGGCATTCTTGCGTCGCAACGTCGGCTTCAGCTCTCAGACTCAACTCTCTCGTCTTCTCCTCAAAACCTACTTCTCGTTCTGAAACACAGAAGCTCGCTCTTCCCTTCCAACCCCTTCCTTTTAGGTATTTCTCTCAGTTCTTCATTCCTCTTTCTCAAATATATCTGCAGAGATCTGGCTTTGATGTTTCTCTTCTGTGCAGGAAATTAAGAAGATCAGTTTCTAATGAAAAGAATCTCCGAAGGTCTCTCACGATGGCTGTTTATTTCAATGATTTTTGGGCGCCGGAGGGGAATTCGCGGCAAGGGATTTGGTCTATTAGGTTTTTTTTTTTGTGGAGAAGATTCATACATTTCGAGCTCTCATTGGTGTTGTTCATTTTTTTTTCCTTTCTCTTTACTCTTTATTTGATAATGTAGGGATGACTTGCAACTTCCATCTTCGCCGTATTTCCCGGCTTATGCACAAGGTGGGCAAGGTCCACCCCCTATGGTTCAAGAGCGGTTCCAGAGTGTTATCAGCCAGCTCTTTCAACATGTATGGGATAAGATTAGTTCTTTTGTTATATTGATATATATTTTTTGTGTTTAATTTATTAATTTTTGAATTGTTGCGTAATTGAATTAGAGAATAATCCGTTGTGGCGGTGCTGTCGATGATGACATGGCGAATATAATTGTTGCTCAGCTTCTCTATCTTGATGCTGTCGATCCGAATAAGGTTTTGTTCTGTGCTTTCCCTTGTTAACCTGTTTTGCTTCTTTTTTTTTTGATTCATTCTTTTCTTTTTATAAGTTTTTCTGGCTTTTATTGTTGGTCATGGAAGAGTCTAACCAAAGAGACTAGTTATATTTAGGTTCAGTTGGCAAAAGCATTTGAATGGGGCTTTTATATATTTAAGGTGAAGAAACTTAAAATTTGAATCTGATTCAATGCTAGAACAATAATAACATAGTGTGGTTCATGTTAACAATGCCATCCAGCAATCATGAGTTAATTTCTATAAGCTAGTCCTCCTTATATTCACCTTAATTTCTGAATTGGGACATTGGACTCCAAATTTCTTAACACTTTTTTGCTGTCTTATTGTTGAGCGAACCCCTCTTGAAGGGGATAGGAGGAATAGGTCATATTGAATTTTGAACAAATAGAATAAAACAAAAATCTATTACAAGCCAGTTGGATTACCCAGTCAATCGACGGCCTTAACTCCAGTGGTACCAATAAGGTAAAGCTGGTCTCTGAAAGAGCAAACAATTAAATTGGATCTGTACCAAATTAAACCTGCAAAATGTTGAGAGCCTCATCTATTGACGGCATGGTGATTCCAGTGGGCCAGGTGTATGTACTTAGTTGTAAGGATTGTAGGTCCTCGACTTTGCTCCTTCTCTAGTTAATCCTTTGAAAAGAGTATAGTCCATACTTTTTGATGCTTGAGTTTAGTTCATACTTTAATACCTTTTCTTTTGAGAGATGAAATGTTCAAGTTTTCTCTGTCGTACTACTTTATATCTTGAACTTCAGCGAATGACATTGAAATGTTATTATCTAACTTTTTTAGATGGTGTTAATTTTATAATAAAGTTTTAATATTCTACATGTTGTTCTCTGTTACATATGATTGGATTGTTCCCATTTTTCAGCTAAATCTCCTGTTTAAATTATTCATATTTCTAATTTTACTTTTGTGATTTTTCCCACACAAATTTCTATTCCTGTAAAGCTGCTAGTAAGTTAAGAAGAGCAGTGACAAGTGATAGACCAATTAATACATTTGTTGATTTTCTGGATAGGATATTGTCATGTATGTGAACTCTCCAGGAGGATCAGTGACAGCCGGTAACATCAACTATTATGTTTTCTTTGTCATTGTTTTTGTTAGCACAGTTTAATTAGAAATTATGTATTGATAAACTTGGCCTTTATTTGTCTAATTCATTGTGCCATTCCTATCAGGTATGGCTATCTTTGATACCATGAGGCATATCCGACCTGATGTTTCAACTGTATGTGTTGGACTGGCTGCTAGGTAAGATGATTTATTGTATCTTTTGTTTTACTTTGTTGCTTTATGGTTCTTCACACACTTACTTGCTGTTTCAACTTTCTTAGTTAAACTGGTAAAATATTCTGATAAATGAATACTTTTCCCTTACTAAAAATCATAATACTTGTGGTACCTGCTATCGACATAAATTGTGCATTTTTATCTAATAACAGTTCTATACTTGTGTCTCCGTCATCTATTTGGGTTATTTCTCTGCCTTACCTTCATGGTTATTTCTTGGTATTTTAAGTAAAACAAAATATCAATGAACATTTTCTTTTTTCCTCCAAGGTGAAGCATCCTTGTACCTCCAGTTCCCGCTTTCCAAATGTTGTCTAACATAGTCCCTTACAGCTTCAGATGGGTCCTCCTTGCACCAATTGAATGTTTCTCTTCTTTCTTCTTTCTTCTTTCTTGGTTTCAATTGGTATTCCTTTAGAATGTGAGACTAAGAGATTTCAGAAGTAGTTTCATCCTATATGAGTTATCTACCCTCCTTTCCATGCCTGGTATTCTAGAGATGAACTATTCGTAGATATGCTATTATGTGCAAGATTACAAGAGGAAAAAGTAGAAAACGAAGAAGAGAGAGAGAGAGAGAGAGAGAGAGAGAGAGAGAGAGAGAGAGAGACTTGAGAAACAATCGTATAAGTATCTCTCTCTCTCTCTCTCTCATATATATAATTTTATTATATATGAGGGTTATATTGGTATAGTACCAATAATACCCTTGATGTACAAATACACCTTATTTTGACATTTATACCTTAACATTGATGTTACCCCACTATTTCAACACTCCCCCTCGAGTTGGAGCATGAATATCAAACATGCCAAACTTCTTAATAATGTCACGAAGTCATGCACTTGTGACTCATTTAGTCAACAAATCAGCCAATTGTTGGTCAGTAGTAACAAATAGGGTACAAACCAATCCACACAACAACTTTTCTCGAATAAAATGGCGGTCCACCTCAATGTGTTTTGATTCGATCGTGCTACACAGGGTTATGAGAGATACTAATTGCTGCCTTGTTGTCACAATATAAGCTTAAAGGAATGTGCATAACAATTCCCTTCTCCTAAAGCAAAGTCCTCAACCAGAGAGCCTCACATACACCATGTGCCATAGATTGGTATTCTGTCTCCGTACTAGATTTGGATACTACAGATTGCTTCTTACTTCGCCATGTCACAAGGTTTCCACTTAAATGAGCAATAGCTTGAGGTTAATCTTCGATCTATGATTGATCTTGTCTAATCCACGCTTGTATATACTTAAACCCTCATATGACCATTATTGGAGAACAACAATCCTCTTCCGGGAGCAGACTTCAAATACCTTAGAATCCGAAAGGTAGCCTTCAAAGGAGGCGTTCTAAGGGCATGCATGAACTAGTTAACTACTTCCACTGCAAATGCTACATCTATCTTGGTGAGAGCAATGTAAATGAGTTTTCCATCAAGTCTCTGGTATCTTCTAGCATTGACCAATGGTCTTCCATCCTAATCATTTAGCCCATGATTTACTTCAATATGAGTCTCTGCTAGTTTAGCCCCTAATAACATTGTCTCTGTCAACAAATCTAGAATGTACTTCCTTTGAAAAATGAAGATATCCTTCCTTGAGCATGCAACCTCAATTCCCAAGAAGTAGTGCAATGTTCCCAGATCTTTCACTTCAAACTCACTACTAAGGTGAGATTTCAAACTCTACACTTCCTCTAAATCATCTTCACTGATTACTATGTCATCTATATAAACAATAACTACAGTTGTACCCTTCTATATATGTTTAATGAACAAGGTATGATTAGCCTGAGATTGTTTATATCCAAACATTTCAAACTCCCACTAAATCTTTCAAACCAGGCTCTTGATGATCGTTTGAGCATGTATAATGCTTTCTTCAACCTGTATAATTTACCTTCACTTCCTAGAATTTTGAAGCCTGAGGGAGGTACCATATACACTTCCTCATGAAGATCACTTGAAGGAACACTTTTTTCACATCCAACTGCTAAAGCGACCAACTGTTGTTAGTTGCAATAGACAATAGTGTGCGGATTGAGTTCATCTTTGCTATTGGTGCAAAAGTCACCTGGTAGTCAATATCAAATGTATGGGTTTACCCTTTGGCAATCAGCCTTATCTTATAACTATTAATTGATCCATCTTCCTTGTACTTGATAGTATATACCCATTTACACCCTACAGGCGACCTTCCCAATGGAAGGTCAACAAGTTCCTGTGTACCATTCTTTTCAAGAGTAGTCATTTATTCACACATGGCTTCTCTCCACTGACTCTGGGAAATGACCTCTTTTAGGTTTGAAGGAATAAACATAGAAGATACTGAATTTAAAAGGTAGCATAGGAAGGGTTTAATGACTTACACTTAAAACAAAATTAGAAATTGGATGGTTTGTACAAGACTTCTTCCCTTTGCGAAGAGCAATAGGGAGACTATCGTTACTTTTGGAAGGAAAATAGGTATTACTTGGGTCTAAACCATTTTATAAAAGTTGTGAAATATAGAAGCAACTTCTCTTTTTGTTTTCATCAAGAAAACCCATGTGCATCTGGAACAATCATTCACAAAAATAAAAAAATAATGAAAGCCAAAAAAGTGAAGTAGTGGGAAAAGGTCCCTAAACATAAGAATGAATCAATGCAAACAGAACAATTTTTTTTTTATATTATTGAATAGACATGGGTTTCAAGTTTTTGAAATTCCTAAATGTCTACATGGCACGATACCTGATGTGATCCTAGAGGGGGGTGAATAGGATTTTTTCCAATTTTAATTAATTAGTTCAATTATGCCCAAATTTTACCTGATGATCCTACTTGTGGTGTTCAATTGTGGTCTAACTTGTGGTGTTCAATTATGGTCTAACTTGTGGTGTTCAAATTGCTCGAGTGTTGCAACAATGTTACTAATTCATAAACTTACTTGAGATCAATTTAACACATACAACATGTTATGGATTCAACAAGATTCAATGTGCTCAATCTAACCAGGCATGAGTTTCAAAACTAGATCTGAATTGTGAACCTACTTAATTTAATACTCACTATGTGCAGTGGGAAATACAATGAGTAAATTCACTTGTTGTATCAACACATACACAATTAAGCATAAACATACTACCACAAATTGACACTATTGTTTGTAGTGGTTTGGTGATCCTCCGGTGCCTACGTTCACTCTAGAAAGCTCATCCATGAGCTATTCGATTATAATAATAGATTACTTCTAATCTAGTATAGGGAAAATCAATAACCTTAACTTACAAGTCCTTGCGATTCCGTGAACCGTCTTGCAAGCTTCACACCCAGTAACTTTGGTGGGTGTTTGCGTTCAATGACTTCGGTGAATGCCTTGATCCGCTTTTGGTGACTTCGGTGTAAGCTCTAAATACTATAGAAGGATTGAATGCTTTCTTAGATGTATTGCCTCTTCATAGGCTGATTTGATTATCTTGCTTGTACACTCCAGAGGGACCTAGTTGAAGGTTTCTAAGATTTTACTAGTTAGGGCTCTACTCTTTGAGCTTTCTAGGGATTTCAAGGGTTGGAAATCAGTTAGACACAACCCAATACAAATCTACAAGAATTATGAAGCTTTAAAGTTGTGTGTGAATGCCTCTCACATAAAACTTGATTTGCCAATGCAAAAACAAATAAAAACTCAAACTTTGAGCATAAATCTTCTCAATTTCGTGCAAGGATCATACATAGACTTTGGGAGGTCTTTCCTCTATATAGACGGTGAAAAACCCTCACTTTGGAAGGCTTCCAACGATAAAAAATTGTGTCGTTGCCATTTTGCGAGCTGGAAGAATATTTCCAATTCTGGACAATTGGATAGATCCAACATTGTTTGATCGATCCAACATTGTTTGATCGATCGAACTGCCTCAATAGATACCTTGCAAAAAACTGCATTTGGGCTGATCGATCCACTTTCTTTTTGGATCGATCCAAGTGTTCGATTGATCAAACTACCATTGATTGATCAAAATAGATAGTTTTGCAATTTTTACTTATTTTAGACTAGTTTTGTATTCCCTAAGGCTATGAGCAAGTCAACTAACACCATGCTATGGTATTTTGGCTCGGTCTTACCTATTTGTCTCACTTACCAACATTCTCAAATGATTTTACCTGTGAGGCTTTGAAGTTGATTTCCAAAGGTCTGTTTTATGGCTTGAGACTTCTTGCATTGCGTGGCTCTGTTTCTTCATGGTCTCTTGCCTCTGTCTCTATGATCTTCTGTCTTCCGGACTTGTATGTTTTGCCTTTTTGAGCACATCTTAGACTAGACTTACATGATTCAATTACTTATACAATAATTCACCAGACATGTAATCTATATTAGGACCATTATAAACATGTACTTTTTACATAAATAATGGAATTGACAATCTTAATGTATTTTACATTTACAGTTTGGACAATTGACAGACTTCATAATTAAAGTCTAACTCATTACTAGACAAATCAAGACTGGGAAACAAAATTCTCAAAGATGATAAGGATAAATGACCCAACTGGTTGTGCCACTGCATTAACCGGTCTTTATTATTCATACTATTATTGCTGTTACAGTGACATGTTGATAAGGGATAATCTACTACCGAATCAAGAAGGTAGAGGCCATCAGCTACATGTCGACTCCCAATTGTCTGCTTCGAAGCTAGGTCCTGAAAGACACATCAAGAAAAAGAAGTAATTAAGCAATTCAAGTCACGAGTAATGCAACTAATGGAAAGCAAACTAGTTGCAAACTTTGGGACATGAAGAACATACGATAAGGTCATAGCCGGTGAAACATTAATACTTTCTTTCCAAAAAATATGGATGATAATGTTTCATCTGCTACTCTTAACTTTGTTACGACATAGAACAAACAAAATATGAGGAAAATAATGAAGACAGACCTGTCATGTGATCAAAAGCCCTAGAATCAATAATCCAGGATGGGGATGTGGTGGAAGAGACATGAAAAATAGTGGCATGAGTACTTGATAGGGTCGAGGTAAATGAAGAGGTGGAGGGATGAATCACAACATGGACCCCTCTAATTGGGACATAAATTTTTGCATGCTTTCAATTCTTGCTTCGGGAACTGTTACTATCCGTTGAGAAACTTCACCCAATGGTGCAATGCCAAAACCAATAACCTTTTGAGGAGCGTAACTCATGCCCATTTTACTCGCATATGATATACTTGAATTAACTTGCATAGATCTAGACTTGCTGAAATTTTTAGGTCGTCCTGCAAGATTCAACCGTTTTCCTTTATGTGACTTGTCTTGCCATAGTAACTACATTTTAACTTATCCTTATCAATAGGGTTAGACTTCCATAGTATCCTCTCCTTGTCATCGGAACCTGATTGGAAAGACTTCTTAAAGTCGTTATTACCCCCCCTTTTGAGAGGCTGATATAGAAACTAAGGTAGGATCTCTTAGGAGTGCCTGACGAGTATTGTTGTATAACATTTTCACTACCCTCTTCACTATGGGCAAATGCATGTACCTCATTTAAGGATAGGAGAACATCTCTATTCAGAATATTAACTCGGACAAGTTCAAAATCAGCATTCAATCTTACAAGGAATTCAGAGATTTTGGTTCGCTTAATCTTCTCTTTATAAACCACCACATCTGTTTGGCATGCTGGTTCATATGTTTAATAATGATCCAGTTCCTCCCACATATTATGCAGGGTTGCAAAATAGCTCCCCAAACTCTTCTCCCCTTGATGAAAATGAACAATCTCACGATTCAACCAGTAAACTCACACTAAATTCTTCACTTGTGAGTAAGTTTGGGTAGCAAAATCCCTTATCTTCTTAGCTGTCGTAAGAAATAAAAAACCCTGACTTATTTGTAGCTGCATTGAGTGAAGTAACTTGACATCCCTTTCCCACCAATATACATCCTTGTTGATTGGGACCACCCCAAATAGTTTGTCCCATTGAGCTTTACAGTGATGTTCTGTGCCCCAGGGTGATCCCCTTGGATCCCCAAAGACACCATATTATTAGAAGATCCCAGTAGTAAACGTAGCTCATCCTTCTAGACTTGACATGGATCGATGATCTTAACGACAATCACAAATCTGATTTCCACAACAAACAAGCCTCCACTGATAACCAATAGGGTCATACCCCTTCAATGATATAAACGACTCACCCCTATACACATAGAGTTTGTCACCCCAAAAATTAAACTTGATGTGCAGGCTTCAACCCATACACACACATACAAGCCTTTGAACATGGTTCGAAAAATCAGCCGATCTGGCCTTGGAGCGGCTAGATCGGATTGGGATCACCCGATCTTGAATCCTAGGTTGGATCAGCCTTAGCAGAGGATCGACATCGGATCAGGCAAACCAATCCAAGACGAATCATCATTTTATGCCCTTTAACCTCAGATCGGCCGATCCTTTAAAGGATTGAATCGGGATCGGCCCAGTCTAATCCTGATATTTGCTCCATGCCTTAGAAGCACTAGAATAAGAAGGGGAAAACATCTTTACTGATTTTTTATTGCTGTCCACGATTATATCAAGTCCAACTGCAGGGAAACACGAGTTCGACGTGGGGGCGGAACCCTAACCTCACGAAAGTTGTTTTCGTTCACTCAATACTCAACTGAATCAAACAAGGTTTGTTGCATATGGTTCCTTGCTGAAAAATGACCCATCAGTTTAGATCAACCTGAGAAAAAAAACCACGATTTGACCAGATCGACTTGACTAATTCGTGGGTGTTCTTGCAACTGCAAGAAATTAAGAAAGAAGAAGAAGAAGAAGAAGAAGAAGAAGAAGAAGAGGGAGGAGAGAGATTGGAGAACCAATTCGTATTAGTCATAGACATCATAGGATTGGTATTTATATTAGAGACATATCCACTATACGGTGTACATCATATATCAAAGGTATGGTGTAGTGTACCACACCATTATTACATAAATACGCCCTATACATAATATCACGCTTCAACACTCCCCCCTCAAGCTGGTGAGTACATGTCTATCATCCCCAGCTTGCCAATCAAGTGCATGAATTGTGCTTCACTTAGGCCTTTAGTAAACACATTCGCAAGTTTATGTTGAGTTTGAATGTAGGGGGTACATATGTGCCCCTTTTTTAGACGATCTTTGATGAAATGGCGATCCACCTTAACATGTTTAGTTCTATTATGTTGTAAGGGGTCATGTGCAATACTAATGACAACCTTATTATCGTTGTAGAGACTCATAGGTCCTACTACTAGAAAACCCACTTCTGCAAATAACATTTTCAACCACAATGATTCACAGATGCCATGTGCCATAGATCAAAATTCAGCCTCCGCATTGGAACTTGCAACCACTGACTGTTTCTTGCTTCTCCAAGTCACCAAATTTCCACCAAGAAAAGTACAATATCTTGAGGTAGACCTGTGATCTGTTAGTGAACCGGCCCAACCAACATCAGTATATACCTCTACTTGACAATGTCCACTTTTCTTGTATAGTATACCTTTCCTTGGACACCTCCTTCAAGTATCTGAGAACTCGATATGTTGCTTCCAAGTGATCCTGAGTGGGGAGCATGTATGAACTGGGATATGACATTCAGGTAAATAAGTCTTCCAACTAGTCTTTGATATCTTTCAGCATCAGTCAACTACATACCATCATTTTCTTTGAGCCTATGGTTTGCTTTAATGGGCATAGAACAAGGTTTACAACCACCGATTCCTGACTCTTTTAACAGATCCACTACATACTTTCTCTGAGAAAAAATGATACCTTGCTTGGACTTGACAACTTTTATCCCAAGAAAGTATTTGAATGATCCCGATTCTTTTATTTCAAATTCCTTTGCTAAGTTGCTCTTTAGCCTTGCAATCTCAACATCATCATTCCATGTTAACTACTATATCATCCACATAGACTATTAGAGTAGTTATCTTTCGAGCTTGACGTTTGACAAAGAGAGTATGATCTGCTTGAGTTTGTTTGTATCTTGCTTTCACCATGGCTGTCCTAAATCTTTCAAACAAGGCTCGTAGAGACAGCTTTAACCTATACAACACTTTCTTTAGTCTGCAAACTTTTCTTTTGTCATTTTGCATGGAGAGTCCAGGTGGTGTAACCATGTATACTTCATCCAAGCCCCCATGTAGAAAAACATTTTTCACATCGAACTACAACAGGAGTCACTTTTGATTCGTTGCCAGTGAGATAAGTATCCTTACTGAATTCATTTTTGCCACTGGGGCAAATGTCTCTTGGTAGTCTATGCCATATGTTTGAGTATATCCTTTAGCCACTAGCCTCGCCTTGTATCTGTCTACAATACCATCAAACTTGTACTTTACTGTGAACACCCATTTGCAACCCACTACCTTCTTTCCTTTAAGAAGGTCGACCAACTCCTATGTTTTGTTCTTTTTTAATGCTTTCATTTCCTCTTCTATAACATCCCTCCATTTGGGTTGTAGGATAGCCTTAGATACACTGCGAAGAATAGATATAGACGACAAGACAATAGAAAAGTTGCAGAAGGATGGCGAGAGTGTAGGATATGAGACAAATTTAAACATTGGATGTTTGGTACAAGCTCTCACACATTTTATAAAAGCAATGGGCTGATCAATATCCACATTGCCAGAGATTTGAGCAGGTAAGGTAGAAGAAGGGGTGTAAAGATCATTACCTGATTCAGGAATTGGTTCCGAAGTAGCCTCTTGGAGTGACTCATTAGAAGTTATGTTTAAGTCTTCTTGTTGTCTTTGCTTCTTTCTCCGAGTATAGACTTGTAGTTCTTTCTCCCCCTTTCCACCATCACCATTGCCATCAAAATGATAAATAGGAATGTGAATTGGAAGCAGTACTGAGTGGGACAACTCTTCACTCACAGACTGCTCCCCCTGACGAGATGTCCTATCCGAGGAAAAAAAAAGGAATGAATTCAAAGAAGGTAATATCCTGTGACACAAACTTGTGGTGAGTAGGGGGATGATAACACTTGTACCCTTTCTGATCAACCCCATACCCCAGAAAGATACACTTGAGTGCCTTAGGGTCTAATTTGGAGTGGTCAGATTTAGGTACGTGAACATAACATATGCAGCCAAATGTTTTTAAGGGGAAGAGGGAACAAGGGGGTGGTTGGAGATAACACCTCAAGAGGGGACCTAAAGGATAGAATGCGAGAGGGCATCTTGTTCATGAGGTAAACAACCGTTTGAATGGCTTTCAGACCACAAGGTCCTAGGCACATTCATAGTGAACATGATGGCCCGAGCAACTTCCAGAATGTCTATTTTTTCGTTCGGCCACCCCATTTTGTTCAGGAGTACTTGGGCATGTGGTCTGATGCACAATACCCAACTCATCAAAGAGGGAAAACAAGTCACGAGAAAGGTACTCCCCCCTCCCCCCCCATTGTCAAATCTCAGGACTTGAAATTTGGTATTAAATTAAGTACATATCATAGCATAGAAAGACTTGAATGTAATACTCACATCACTTTTATTTTTCAACAAATAAAGGCATGTGGATCTGGAACAGTCATTCACAAAAGTCATAAAATACTTAAAAACAAACAAAAAAGTAGTAGGAAAAGGGCCCCACACATCGGAATGCACAATTGAAAAAGGAATTGAACTTTTATTATTCTTACTAACTAGATAAACAGACCTATAATGATTTGCCAATTGGCAAGGTTCACAAGAAATAATAGACTTAGGAATGGAAAAATGAGGAAACATCTTTTTGAGGATAGAAAAAAGATAAGTGACCAAGTCGGCAATGCCATGTAAAGAACTCATTTGATGTGGATGAAGTTACTTTATTGTAGAAGTAGCTACTGGTGGGTTGCAGTTCAAGATGTATGAACCATCATTTTCATGCCCTAAACCAATCGTTTTCTTCGTTGCCATATCTTGAAATACATAGCGGGGAGGAAAAAATGTAACATAATAGTTAAGATTTTTGGTGAGATTGCTAATAGACAATAAGTTCAAAGCAAAGTTTGGAACATGAAGAACAGGGGTTAGGCTCAAGTTTGAGGTGGCAGGGATATCCCCTTAACCAACGACAAAAGAAAAAAAACCATCAGCTATGCGGACTTTATCTTTACCATAACAAATCTGATATGAGGTGAACAAGGAGGACATACCAGTCATGTGGTGGGAGGCCTCTGAATCGATGATCTAAGAGCACTGAGGAGTGGTAATTGAGATAGACAAGACAGGTGCAGATGTACTTGAGTGGGTGAAGGATGATGTAGGAGCCGTGGAAGAGGGATCTAGTTGAGAAACAAAATGTCGGAAAGCTACTATCTCTTCACTAGATAGAGCATCAATATCTAGAGGTGTGGGAGGCATGATAGGTAACTTTGTGGGCGAAGAAGTAACTGAGTGGGTACTTGGTCTTTGTCTACCAAGCTGACCACCTCCTCTACTAGTACTAAAGCCACCACGGGAGGAAGAATGAGGAGCTAGGTCTGGTGGGCATCCATGAAGATCCCAACACTGATCTTTGGTATGTTTAAAGCGACCACAGTGCTCACATTTCGTACGGTCTCGATCATTTGAGGAGAGGTAGATCTACCCCCACAACCATAGCTCATAAAACTGCCACGACCTCCTTTGGATGTACTCGAAACTAGTGCTGACTTCTCTATAGAAGAGGTGGGAGCCATGACGCTGCGTCACCCTTCTTCACGGTGAATATGAGCATAAATTTCATTCAAAGTAAGAGAATGCCTCATATTGATGGCTTGTACCCTGATCTGCTTATAGTTAGGATTCAACCCTGCAAAAAATTCAAAAACCTGAATCTCCTCTACATGCTTTTGATAAGCTGATGCATTCTACGAACATGATGGACGATAAGTGGTGTAATGTGTAATTCCTCCCACATCTTGAGAGTGGAATAATAGAGTGCAAGGGGCTATTTAAATTGGACAATTCGTTGGCTAAGGTCAAACACCTTCGCGGTGTGTCTAATTTTAGAATAAGCCTTGGCTAAAGAATCCCAGATTTGGTGTGCAGTTTCCAAGAATAGATAGTGGTTACTAATTTCAGGTTTCATCAAACCAAGCAACCATCCCTTAACCAACGTGTTTTCAGTCTTCCACTTTCGAAACTTTGGGTCATCCTTGGAAGGCCTCTTTTCTTCACTTGTCAAATAATCCTCTTTATCTCTGCCCTCGACAAGGATGATGACAAATTTTGACCAGGTAAGGTAATTTGTGCCATTGAATTGGTGTATTGGGGAAATCAGTTACTACACCCCTAGGTGTACCTGTCTCACTTGTTGGCATGCTAGATGTTTGGCTCACTTTAGACATAATGAAATTTGATCATAGATCACAAACCACTAACAAATAGGAGCTAATACCCCTCTAATATAGAGAACCAACCATCTGGTTTAGCAGGACACGAGGGGACATGAGATGCAGAGATCCCTGGTAGCACGATCAGATCCTTAGATCTCCTTTCGCCAACGAAAAACATGTGTTCTCATTGTAAAAAATGAAAAAACTCATCACTGGTCGTGACTTAGGTGCGTAAGCGTCACTGGCAGAGAACGAAAGTTGATGGATCTCCTTCGATCCGAAACCAAACTTCACAAAACTAGTGTTGGATGCTTCCTTGGTAAAAAACGACCACTCCTTTTCAAGCAATCAAAGAAAGAACTCTTCGTGTGAGTAGAATCATCAAAAGTTCAAAAATGGGGGGTTTTCAGGTTGCCAGAGAAAACCTCTCGAAAAACACACTTCCAGGTCTCGAAAAAATTTCAAAAATCACCAAAAAACTCCATAGGGTGGGGCGATTTCAGAGTTGGTCTCAATTAGGTTTGACACATTCTCGGCCTGCTGATGTCAGCAGGGGTTTGGGCTGCTTGTCTTCGTCTGTAAGGTTAGCCTGGCTTCTAACCTTGCTCTGATACCAACTTGACTAATTCGTGGGTGTTCCTACAAGTAGTTAAGAAGAAGGAGAAGAAGAAGAAGAAGAAGAAGAAGAAGAAGAAGAGGGAGAAGAAAGAGATTGGATAACCAATTCGTACTAGTCAAAGACCTCGTACGATTGGTATTTATATTAGAGATATATCCACTATATGGTGTATTTCGTATGTCAAAGGTATGATATAGTATACCACACCATTATTACATAAATACCCCATATACATAATATCACTCTTCAACAGATCGAATAGATTTGTCAAATCTAGAAATTTTCGAACTTGGTACTAAATCCTTCATAAAACATACTTCCCAATATATATATATATATATACATGCAAAAATGATGGCAATCTATGATAAATCAAGATCTATCCACTGGTGAAATTTCAAGCTCTGACACCTTGTACAACCTCTACTGACTTAAGCATTGTATGACTGATGTCAGCCTTATTTTTTGTTTTGCAAGTCGTGGTTCGATTAGGTCTTCCTCCTGCTCTAATACCAAGATGAAATGTTTGTAGATATGCTATTATGTACAAGAATACAAGAGGAAAAAGTAGAAAACAAAGAACAGACAAAGAGAGAGAGAGAGAGTTGAGCAGCAATCGTATGAGAGTATATCTCTCTCATACATATAATTTTATTATATATAAGGGTTATATTGGTAGAGTACCAATAATACTCTTGATGTACAAATACACCTTATGTTGACACACCCTTACATTGATCTTACTCCACTACTTCAACACCTAGGTCCCTCTAGACACAAACTGGGTGTTCTTTTTTCAACATCTAGGCAATCAAGCTGGAGCTATGGAAGAGAACTCAGAATGGGAGGAATTTGCATGTCTTTCCACTATGGTGTACATAGAACACATCCAGTGGGTTGGTTTCTACCAATCTAGTGGGTGGGAACGGAGTGGAATCTAGTGGGTGGGAACGGAGTGGTCCTGTTGGGTAGGTCTTGTGGGATAGTCCTAATTAGATGAACTTATCTATCTGAGATACAGACTGTCAAACATTTTTCAACGCCTTCCATCACATTTATTTTGTCCCTATGGTAGAATATTCTCAGATGTCCAGGAATATCCAATTGGTCAGTTTTTCTAGAGATCTATCGCTCATTAGTTTTCTCCCTAGACCGCTGGATGTTTGGCAGGTTTGAAACAAAATCACAAAGGAGAGCCTCCACCATTCTACCCTTCATTGTCGAAAGATCAGGTTCATTAACATTATCTTTAAGGTACAAGGTGAGGTTGAGGATCCTTATAGATCTATTGACCTTTTTCATTTTTATCAGATTTGAGTTGTCGTTTTGAATTCTCATTTATTCATACTCTTCCTAGAAATTGTGAAAATAAACAATTTTTGTACATCGCATCTATTGTTGTAGTTTGACTTTCTTTATGCATCCTTCTGGAAAGCATTTCGTATTAAATAAAATTAAACTATAGTGAAAATTGTGCTAGTTTATAGTTCTCAGAAACTATAGTGAAAGTTGTAGTAACTGGATGATTTTAGGGTGTGGAAATGTATCTCAGAAATCATTGATGATGGTTTTCACCTGAATGTGGGTATGGTGATGAGGCTGAAATTCTGGAAGGGTATGTGGTGTGGCAATGTTCCCCTTAGGTTCTTTCTCCAAAAATTGTGGTAGCTGGAATGCTTTTGTCGATTTTTGGACAGGATATTGAGTTATGTTGTTTGGATCTCTAAGCTTAGAGAATGTCTGAATGATTAGGTGGTTCGTCCCTTCGCCAATCTCTTTATCTGAACTTGAAGACACTAATACTGATAAATGATGTGGATCATTGTATTTGGAGTTTGATTCAAAGGTAAGGGAAGGAATGATGTGGACAACGTTACAAGGCTTATGTATGTGTCCCCACATAAGAGGGGTGGATTCAAATTGTATGTTTATGTAGGTTATTTAAGTGTTTAAATTTTAGGAAAGTTGGTTATTTAGAAGTCTTAGTTTAGGAAATACTTAAGTCTTTAACTTAGAGTTATTAAAATTTTCTATTTTTGGTGAGTTTCTATTATTTTGAGTTTTGTAAGCCTATTTAAAGGAACCCCCATTGAATTAATAAAGAAAATAATAAATTGATTTTGAAATTGAGCTTGAGTGTTGTATCCTTTTATTCCTTCCCATCTTCTTTGGGTTGAAACCTTGGCTCCCCCCTATCCCTTCTGTCTCTTGTCTCTTCTCTCTATTCCATCACTTTCCTTCCTTTTTCTAATTTTTTCTTTTCTTCTTCTACTTCTCTAATCCTCTTCTCCATTAATCAGTTGCTGCAATCCCATCTGATTCTAGAAGATTTCAAGGTGCTGAAATCATAAGTCTTGAGAACAACAAGGCTACCCTTAAGATTCTCAAGAGAATACCTTAGCCAAATTGGCACTATCAGTTTGAGATAATGTCCCCATTATTTTAGAAGATTTTGAAGCTTAATTTAATTACTATTTGATTCTAAAAACTCCCCTCACAGTCTACTATCAAAATCCATTTTCTTTAGACCTATTCTAAACATATATTCTTTTTAAATAGAATTTTCTGGGTTACCATAACCTGAAAATCTTCCCCTCTATTTCTACCATTTTCTCCACTTTTATTTTAGGGTTTTGTTCTCCTATGGGTCCCCTATAAAACCCTAAAACTCCCCTTGATTCCCCTTCTTCCTTACCCTCTTATAATCAAAGATTCCCTTTATTGGTTTTTGGGTTCTTCGTTCAAGAACATGCTAAACTGAGTTTTATATAATTTGATAAATCAAATCAATTCCAAATTGCATGAAGTTTTAAACATAAGACCCTTAGGTACGCCATAATATACCCTAAAAATTTCATTATTTTCTGATGCACGACTAGAGGTATTTTGGTAATTTTGGGATTTTGCATAGAAATTCTTGAATTGCCCTTTCGTGTTCTTTCTCTTTTCTTCCCTAATCTCTTCAACCCTTTTCCTTTGTTTTATTCTTTTATTGTAATCAATTTTGATTACTTGGGTGTATTTTAAAGTTCAAATGTTAGTTCATTTATTTGTATACTTGCTTTTGCATTAATAACTTGGAATTTTAAGATACTTGGAAGTACCCTACATCACTCTTTGGTATCTAGTCTATTGTTTTGGATCAAGGAGTTGCTCAAATCTTTCTTCAAAGCCTTGTTAGGGAATTTGATTGACTCCCACTATTAATATATGGGAAAATGGTGCATTAGGGGTGTCAACCATGCTATTAGAACTCAACCAATCTAATTCTAGGTTCAGGGTTGCTTGGATCAGGATTGAAAACCTTGGATTGGCCAGATCAACCTTGGATCAGCTCTAGATTGGCCCCATATCAACTGGATTGGTTCCAAATTGGCCTATTTGGTGCTGGTCATTGATCCAAATCGACTAATCTAGCTTGATCTTAGATTGGGATTGGATAGAACCGGGACCGATCTCGATCCCGATCTTTAAAACCATGGTGTAACAAGCCAAGCTTTGCCTAGCTTAACTTAGGCTCGTCACACAAGGATTAGGCTCAGGCTCAGGCTCATCCGTGCTTAAGCTTAGTTCATTAAGATTGAGGCAAACCCCGCTAGCCAATATCAAGCTTATTCTCTTTAGGCCTGAATCTTAAAAATAAAACAACAACAACAACAACAACAAATAGCCTTATCCCAACTATTTGGGGTCGGCTACATGAATCCTGTTCTGCCATTC
>JAOXJP010232715.1:0-10425 GCA_025762735.1 Platanus orientalis | reverse complement strand
CTTTTCGGTACTGACATGTCTGCTCCCTGACACCCACCGGACCAAGCGTTCGCTCAGGGAGGCAGACAAAATCCTTCTTGGATCTATTTGCCTTTCGCAGTTTTTTGTTCATGCTGCTAAAAGCAACATGAAAATTTGCCACAGCTGATCACTTGGGTTCTTCCAGGCTTCAGCCACATGTGTCAACAATAACGTTATGGATAAATTTAGTTAAGCAAATCCGGACTTGTGTGGACAAGTAGATCCGAAATTGTGTGAATACCACTCCTTATTTAACTCAGGTGGTGTGGGATCTTCTATGCCCCCAGGCTGTGTACCGGCTGTGTGAAACACACCACAGGCTTACAGGTGGTTTATACAGGGTTACAAAAATAAATAAAAAAAGGTGAATTGAAGAAAGAGTCGAAAAAGAACCAAAACACCACGTGTCATCCTGTGCATATGTCACACAGCCGCAACACCAGCTATGGCACAGTGGACGTTTTAGATCATGTCCTGCCTGCTTATGTCCTGTTAGGACCTGTGCACAACCAAAGTGCACGGTTTGGCACAGGTCCTAACGGGACATAAGCAGGCAGGACAGGATCTAAACCGCACAGCGGATCATGGAAGCCACAAATACATAAATTGGGATGACGACGTGTGAAAAAGGCTGCCAAGTGACAGCAAAGTAAATTTTCTAGTGCAGCTTAAAGTGTGTCAAAGTATAGAATCATTTGCTGTGTGGCACATGCCCCAAAAATAGAAATCACCTACAAAAAAATAAAAAAACACACCAAATTCAATATTTTGGATACGTGTCTCAACGCAATGCATGCGACTCTTTGCCACACTTTCATCCTCGAGTGACAGCGTAGAAGACAGGAAGTCTGTGTGTGTCCACAGGACAGGAGATGTATCTAAGGGTATGAAACGATGGATCACTGGATGGACGGCAATGATCCACTAATAAGTGATAAGTGATATGTGGAGAGAATTGAGGATGGAAAAAACAAAGAGAAAGAGGAAGAAGAAGAAGACACAGCAAACCATAAGAAACCAAGATTGTATCTTTCTTTCCACATAATAGGAAATTCACACATCGAGGTCTTTATCTAGGAACTAAAAAAGACATGGAAATGCAAACATTTAACAATCGTCTTCAGTCACAACATCAGCAACTCCAGAAAAGCCCCATCTTTTGTCTCTTCTATTCTACTCCACGCAACTTTTCAGAAACAAGAGAAATTCATAGACCTTGAGGGGATCAGGAAGGGCCTTGGAGACGCTTTCCCTCTCCATACATCTCTTCACCCAATCCATCAGCTTCGGGCATTCCTTCTCGACACTGAAATTGCCACTGGTCTCGTAGGCGTAAAACCAGGACGAGTAGGGGATGAGGGCTACGTCCAGGAATCCAAACCTCTCGCCGGCAAAGTAGGGCTTCTCTCCTAGCTCCTTCTCAATCAACTTCAAGCTCTCTATATACTCCTTCTTCGCTTCCTCTCCTCCTGGCTTCCATGAAGCCCTCCCACTTGGGTAGATCTACGCAGAAGATATCACCAATAAGAAATCAAACACAAAAACCAAGGAAAGAAACTGGAGAGAGCGAGAGAGAGAGAAAGGATTATGAAGGAAGATTAACTAGTAACAACACATAAAACAAAGACCTTCTTGTCGGCAAAGTCAGCCCAGAACCTGGCTTGTGCAAGCTGGTAAGGATCAAAGGGCAACAAGGGAGAGTTATCCTTCCAAACCTCGTCTATATATTGAAGGATCAAAAGGGATTCACAGATGGGTTTCCCGTTATGGACCAAAACAGGGACCATCTTGTGAACTGGGTTTAGCTGCAGAAGCAAAGGGCTCTTTTCCAGGAGGGGGCATTCGTCTCTGTATTCGTAATTGATCCCCTTCTCTACTAAGGTGATTCTCACCCTCATCCCAAAGAGGCATGGCCAGTAGTCATAGAGGACCACTTCGTCCGCCATTGCTAGAGATTCGCAGCTCTAGAAAAAGTTCAACAAGATTGAAAAGAGAGAAACTGAACAAAATGATACCAGAAACTTCAAGAAAAAGAAAGGGAAATATATAAGCTGTAAGCATCTATACAACTCCATTATTAATAGTAGTAACTAGTAAACATTTATGAAGTTCAGTCATTGCTGTAAGATATGGTTCGGATCCTATCCGTCCACCTTAATTATGGCCTCGTAGCTCTGACATGTAACAAAAAAGGTCAGACAAAAAAAATGAGGTGCAAATGAATTTAGCGACCAAAAAAGAGAATAAATGGTGCAAACAGCACCAGAGGATGGGGATACATCAGCGCCAAAAAGTGATAAGCGTACCCCCAGAAAGTGTAAATCACTTTTCAGTGCATCAGCCCCTTTGTACCGTTTGATTCTCATGAAATTCTTGTGCACCTAATCCAAATCCAGACAGATACTAACAGGTCATAGCAGGCCGAATAGGACCGGGCTGGATTAGGTATGGAAATTTGCTGATGTATTAGGATGACATCAGGGGCTCGAGTATCAGTACCTAAAAGAGACTTTCACTTTTTGGGGGATGCTTATCACTTTTTAACACTGATGTGTCCACCCCCTAATGTCATCATAATACACCAGGAAAAACAGATTTCCGTATATAATCTTTTTCGGAATAGGAGGATAAGACAGGTCGTAACATGCCGAATATATGTGTGTGTGACTCATAAATATTTGGACTTTTAATTTTTATTTAATTTTAATATTTTTGTTGAGTTACCACTGGTTGGGGTGTGCCTGGTGGAGGCGTATTAAAGCGGATTTTCTGCAGCACCAAACAACCCTGAAGTGCCAGTCGCATGGCAACACATAATTGAAAATTTGAAAAACACACTCAAATGTATTTTCTCCAGGGCACAAAATGTGTTTTTCAATTTTTCAAGTATGTGTTGCTGTATGCCTGGCGTTTTAGGTTTCGGCATGGTGCCAATGCAATCCATTGCAGAATTTCTCCACTTAGTAGCATAAATTTTGAGTTTATTGTCTACTATCTAATGTGTGGCACGCAGTGCAACACATCCAAAATAATTTGGACAAAAAAAATAAATTTGATGGCTTATTTTCACTTTTTTGATATGATTTTCACTTTTTTTGGGTACATGTTACATTGTAAACAATGCCACACTTTAGACGGAGTAGATGGTTTCCCTTGATAAATGTCTTACTACAGTCATATAGTGGTTCATACTAGAGACCGAATTTGGTAAGACAACTTAGAGAGTGGTTAAAGTTGGAATGACATTAGGATGATACATCTGTGCATAAAAAATGAAATATATTTTTGGGGTGATGTTTTTTACTTTTTGGCACTGATGTGAGCTTGAATCTTGCTGAAAACAATCATGTTAATTACGGCTGTCAATGAGCCAAACCTGAGCTTCCAATTGAGCTCGTTAACTAAACGAGCCTGAGCCAAAAGCTGCATTGAGCTTAGTTAGTCAAAAGCTTGATTCGGATTTTATTTTAATATATAATAAACTTGATGTGTGTCAAGATTAAAGTACCTCATTTCTCTTTTTTATATAATATTTTAATTCAAAATTTGGATTAGTCTTAAATTACTTATACATGAGAGATGGAGCAAGGATTGAAAAGACACCAATCGTTTACTAAACAAATAATTGTATTTTATTTCAAAATTTGCATTGCTCTCAAAATACTTGTAGATGAGTGATGGAGCAAGGATTGAAAAGAAATCAATATTTAACGGAAAAAAAAACTGACAAAAAGTCAACTGGCAAAATGCTTACATTGGCTGACAAAATGACCGCTAGACTCACAACTCACTGATTAAGGGTTGGCGAGCTAAGCCCAAGCCCGAGCCAAGCTAAGTCCTCAGGCTCAAGACGAGCCTAAACCTAAACCTAGGTGATGAGCCTTAACTGTGCTGGGCAAAGCTCGGTTCATTGACACCCCTAATGCTTAATTGCCCCTTTCCTCATGGTACCAAGGCTCAGATTTTCGATTTTGATTCATATTTCATCTTAAATGATTAATTAGAAATTTCATTGAAATATTTCAAAATAAAGGATAATATTGAAATTAGAGAAATATTGAAAAATGTGAGAATTTGCAATGAAACTTTAGGAATGTTAAAAAAGTATGCCTTTGTGGCATTTAAAGACAAACATTGCCTCTGGATAAAATATTCTTTTTTTAACGATCTTAAAAAAAATATATTAAAGTGATCAAACGAACAACTTGTCTTAGGAAATGTGTTGTGTTCGAAATCAATCAAAAGACTAATGGAAGCATGACCATGTGCTTGTCTGTTGCCAAACAACTTTGTCTTATTGCCAAACAGCCCAATCTTGCATCAATTCCAGGCTGAGATAGGGCACCAGATCATTCGTTAGGTATGATTTTTAAGTGAGTTGTTGGATGATCGTTGATCTCACCTAAAGGGATGCTTGGTTGTTGTTGTTGTGTGGAACCTAATGTGCAGATTCAAGAAGGTGTAAGTGGAGAAAACCAGAAGTAAGTCAATCTGACTTATTCGATCGATCGAACCTGGAGCTATTATATCGATCAAACAGAATATATCACTAGCCCTAATATATTCCATCGATCCAAAACCAGTTTGATAGATCAAGCTATACAAGACACTAATTCCGAGGTTCATATAAAAGAACAAAAGTGTATTCTTGGGTAGTTGATTCAACTCTAACTTTTTTAGAGTATTTATATGTAATGTTGGATGATTAGGGCTATGTAAAAGAGAGTGTAGTTGAGGTAAGAGAGTTTGTGAAACCCTTATGAGAGAAAGAGAGAACTTGTAAGCTTGTAACATCCTGAGATGCATATTTTCTTCCAGAATAGTAAAATTAATTTTGTGGCTTTATAGTTTTTTCCTAGTTTGGGGTTTTCCACATAAATCTTATATCTTGTAGTGTTCCTACTATGTTTACTTTTATTCCATATTTATTATTGTATCTTAGGATCCTTTGTTGAAAGGGTTGCGATCCTAATGTACAACTGGTATCAAAGCTTAGTTCGAGTGGGAGCAATGAAAATGATAGAAGAAATCCCAAAGTCTATAGTTGACAAATTCAATGATACGAATTTCGTATTCTGGGAGGTGCTTGACAGAAAATCTATTGGCACAATTCATCTCTCTTTATCATCAACATTTGCTTTTAATATTTTTAAAGAGAAAACTATGAAAGATTTAATAGCTTCTTTGTTGCAGATGTATGAGAAACCATATGTACCAAATAATGTTTTCTAATGAAGAGACTATTTCACATGAAGATGGTTGAGGGTGGGGCTATTGTTGAACATCAAAACGAGTTCAACAAACTTACTAGCCAATTAAGCTCGGTAGTCATCAATTTCAATGACGAAGTTAAGGCCTTATTAATATTGTCATCTTTACCAAAAAGCTGAGATGGTTTGGTCATGGCCTTAAGTAATTTCTTGAGTTCAAGTACACTGAAATTTGATGATGTTGTGATGTTAGTCTTAATAAGGAAACCCATAGAAAATCATCAAGTGAATCATTGGGTGGTGGACTAAATGTGGAGAATAGAGGAATGACAACTAAAAAAGGGTAAGACCATGGAAGATCCAAATCAATGGGCAAGTCAAAATCAATAAACCTAAGAGTTTATTGATGGAATTATGGCAAGAAGGGACATCTATAGAAGGACTATTGGGCACAAAAGAATAAGAACCATAGAAACAATAGCAACAAGGAAAAGGATGCTACTACGAACATTGTAAGTGATGTTTCTTATGATGTTTTAATTATTCCACTTAATAATAAATCTGAATCTTGGGTTATATATTCTGGTGAATCATTTCATTCCACTATAAGTAAGAATGTCTCAGGAATTATGTGCTAGGTGATTTTGAAAAATCCTATCTTGAAAATGACAAGACTTGCAACATAATTGGGAATAGAGATCTTCAACTAAGCTTACCAATTAGAGGTACATGGAAGTTGACTTATGTAAGATATATACCTTGTTTGAGAAGAAATCTGATTTCTATTGACCAGCTCGCAAGTTTAGGTTATATAATGACTTTCACGGGAGATTTGTAGAAGGTCACTAAAGGTTTTACAATTGTTGCTTATGGAAAAAAGAAAGGAACACTGTATTAAACTGGAAAAATTAATGGTTCCATTATAGTTGCAGAAACAAGTGTTAATGTAGATACGTGGCACTATAAACTTGGGCATATAAGTGAAAAAGAAATAAAGGTTCTTCATGCTAAAGGAAAGATTTCATGTCTCAAAGCTTTTGACTCAAATTTTGTGAAGACTATGTTTTGGGAAAACAGAAGAAAGTCAGATTCTCAAAGGTCGCCGAAGTCCAAAAGTTTAGAACGTGTTCATACGGATGTGTGGGGGCTAGCTCAAGTACCTTCTCTTAGTGGATTTTTTACTTTGTTACTTGTATTGATGATGCAATTCAAAATTTATGGGTTTATTTTCTAAAGCACAAATCTAATGTATTTGAAGTTTTCAAGAAGTGGAAAACCTTAGTTGAAAATGAAATAAGTTTAAAACTTAAAGCATAAGGTATTACAATGGAGATGAGTATTATAGCAAAGAATTTGAAAGGTACTACATTAAAAATGGGATCAAAAGTAAGGTTGTTAATTGGGCCGAGCTGGCCAGAAGCCTGACTTGTCTAACTCGAAGAATGGGTTGGCTGTGGCAAGTTTAACTTTGAGTTGGGCAGAGTTCGGGCCCAAGGTTTAAGCCCAAAACAATATTCCGACAAGGCTCGGTCATAAGTACTTTCAGCTTGAAGCCCAGCCCATTCAAAGCAAGCCCAACCCTAATCTTGTAAAATATATGTCATTAGAGTAAATGATAATTCAATGGTGAAGAATATAACTCCATGCCTCTAACCCTAATCGTATAAAGTTTCTCCTCAACCATCGTCAATCTATTTTATTTTTCTTAGTCTGAAAGTGCTTTATCCCGCTATCACCTCTTGTCGTAGGTTTGTTGCTGACTAAATTTGCAGTGGATTATACCGTAGGTGTTGAGTAAAATAATTATTATGGAGGACGACGATGATGATCCCTCCCACTCTCTAGCCCCAAACCCAAAAGACCAGGAACCACCACCACCATAGATCTGGCACTTTTCTTTCATAATCATGGGCCTCACTACCTCTCCTTCCTCGTTGTGGTCTCTCTCCATTTTCTTTTTTGTTTTAATCTTTCTAGGTAAACGAGGATATAAAAGTGAAGAGGTAGAGGATTTGCTATAGTAAGAAGACAACAAGGTGAGAATCCTCTTCTTGTTTGTGTTTTTTTGGGTCCCTCCTATAAAGCTTCTTGACCTTCAATGGTAGGATCAACTAAGTTTTAAGCAAATCCTAGCTTTCTTTGATATCGTCATTTGATCGCCTCACGGGCTAACACTAAAAGCTACTCACTAATGTAGGCTTCATATTTTCTTTAATATTGTAATTTAATTTATAAATACATCAATCTTGATGCTCATATTCGATTTGAGTTGTTTTTACAAATTCATGTTACGATGATCTCTTGGTAAAAAATTTTAAATACCTTTTGCAGACTATAGCCTCTCTAAATAAAGCTAAAGTTCGAAATTTCCACAAAAGGAATAATCCTAAAAAGCGATTTTATGTGTTCTATTAGCTGTTAATTTTGGGTTAGCTCGAACTTAATCCAAATCAGGTCCTTGGGCCATTAACTTTAGGTAGGCCAAACTTGGCCCAAAGCCCAATTTACTGAATTAAGCTGAATTTAGACAGAACATTTCGGGCTTAGGTTGGGCTTGGACTCAGGTATTATACATTGAACTGGGATCTGGCTGACCTTAGCCTAGTCCAGCCCGATCTAATTGACAACCCTAATCAAAAAAGACAATTCCTAATACAACACAATAAATGGTGTGTTGAAGTGCATGAACAAAATGATTGTAGAGTGCGCTAAGAGCATGAGGCTACATGCCGGATTGCCTAACCAATTTTAGGTAGATGTAGTGAACACAACAGAATACTTGTTGAATCATGGACCTTCGGTACCATTGGATGATAGACTGCCAGAGGAAGCATGAACGGGAAAAGAGGTAAATCTATTATAGTTAAAAGTATTTGATTGTATCTCCTATGTCCATATAGATGTTAAATAGAGAAACAAGCTAGATATAAAATCTAGGAAGTGTATCTTCATTGGATATGGTTATGAAGATTTTGGCTACCAGTTTTGGGAATAAGAAAATCATTAGAAATATAAATGTGGTATTCAATGAAAGGGTTATGTACAAGGACAAGGAAAATGTACAAATAGATAGAAAAAAGTATATGGAGCTAGAGAAGATTTTAGATAATGATGTCTAAAATGTAAATGAGACTCAAATGTCAGGTGAAGTTCTATAGGTGAAATATTAGATACCTACTCTAGTACCAAGAAGTCCTTAAGGACACCTAAACTAACACAACGGTTTCCTCCTTCATTGTATTATTTGTTAGTGATAGATGGTGGTGAGCCTAAATACTATAATGAAGCTCTACATGTGAAAACTAGAACTAAGTGGGAGCATGTCATGGATAAGGAGATGAAATCTTTGGTATCAAAGCAGACATGGGAATTAATTCCACTACCTCAAGGAAATAAGGTATGGGATAACAAGTGGGTTTATAGGTTGAAGGAAGAACATAATGGAAGTAAACGATATAAGGTTGGGTTGGTGGTGAAAGGATGTTAATTAAGGTTGTCAATCGGGTCTAGCCGATGTCTTTCCAAACCTAGCCCAAAATATTTTACCCAAGCCCGAACTCCACCCGAATAAAACTTTGAGCCTAAAAGTTGGGCCTAAACTTAGCCCATTTTAAAACAATGGGCTTTATGCCAAGTTTGGGTTACCCGAATAAAACCATTTTCTTAATTTTAAGGCTGCTTTTAGGCCTACAATTGCCTCTAAATGCATATTATATGAGTTTTTTTTTTAACAGAAACACTTAGCCTACTTAATGATAGTAAATTTCTAAAAAATATATGGATCCAAAAAGAATATATATATATATATATATATATATATTATATCAACACATAAATAAAAATATTATTTGTTAACTAGTTTGGGTTGGGCCTGAGGTTCAGGCCAGGCTGAACCTCAGGCCGAAATTGAACTTGCCCAAACTCAAACCAGCTCAAAATTAGCTTGGCTCAACCCGATTATTTTTTGGGCTGGACATGTCAGGCTTCTAACCAGCTTGGCTCAATTGACAGCTTTTATGTTAATAGAAGAAGGGCATAGACTACTCTAAATTATTTTCTCCCGTGGTGAAAATGAACATATTAAGAACAGTGTTGAGTATTGTGACGGTAGAAGACTTACATCTTGAGAAATTATATGTCAAGACAATGTTTCTTCATGATGATTTGGAAGAAGGCATCTACAACCAACGGTCATAAGGGTATTTTTTTAAGGACGGAAGGAAATGGTGTGTAAACTCAAAAGGAGTTTATATGGTTTAAAGCAAGCATCAAGACAATAGTACATCAAATTTGACGTGTTTATGTCAGATGATGATTTTAGAAGATGTCATGCATACCATTCTTGTTATTAGAAGAACTTTGATGATGGTTATTGCATATTGTTACTGTATGTGGATGATATGCTTATTGTAGGATCAAGCATACATGAGATAAATAATTTAAAGGTAAAGTTGTCAAAGGAATTGAAGATAAAGGATTTGGGTGCTATGAAACAAATTCTCAAGATGAGAATTACTAGAGATAGAAAGACTCATATGTTTAAGTTGTATCAAGCAGAGTATATTGATAAGGTGTTAAAAAGATTCAACATGCAAGATGTTAAGCTAGTAAGTACCACATTAGCTAGTCACTTTAACTTTTCCAAAGAAGATTCTCTCAAGATAGAGTGGGAAAAATAATACATATCCAAGGTCCTATATGCTTCAACTGTTGGCAGCTTAATGTATGCCACAGTTAGTATAAGTTCAGACATTGCTCAAGCAGTGGGAGTAAACATGAGAAGAAGCAATGGGAGGTAATTAAGTGGATCTTATGATACCAAAAAGATACCACTAACATAACATTATGTTTTGGAGGGTTATAGATTAAGTTGTAAGGCTATGATGATTCAGACTTGAAGTTCCTAAAATGGATCCTAGAGGGGGCAAATAGGATCCTTATACTTATTTAAAATTTCTTTTAAATATTATTCACCTTCTCTTGATTTACTTAAGTTCAATTAAAGATACAATGGAATTATTTTAATGAGTAAATCAATTTTCTATGAATTTATCTAGGGGAATGATGTTTCAAACTTGAAGTTCCTAAAATGGATCCTAGAGGGGGCAAATAGGATCCTTATTTAAAATTTCTTTTAAATATTATTCACCTTCTCTTGATTTACTTAAGTTCAATTAAAGATACAATGGAATTA
>JAOXJP010232714.1:0-10425 GCA_025762735.1 Platanus orientalis | reverse complement strand
TCACTATTAAAAGACTTTGAGTTTTCTAAAATTCCATGATTTGACAAATCAAAACTTGTCCAAATTTAATGAAATTTAGAACATAGAACCTTTAGGTACGTCAAAACTCACCTTTAAAATTTGGTAATTTTCTCATGCACGACTAGAGATTTTTTTGGTAATTTTGGGATTCTGCCCAAAAATTCTAGAATTGTCCTTATAGGGTTCCTTCTTCCTCTTTTCTTTACCTTATCTGTTCTAAACTCTTATACATCCTTCTATCTAATTCTCCCCTTCAATTCGTGTATTTTGGGTACTTGAAAGTGTTCAAAGAATCCAATTTTTTACTATTTTAATTAAATTCTTGCATCCACGTTTCCTATACTTAATTGATATCCCTAGCATTGTGCTGCATCAATTCTGGTATTAGAACTAGCTTCCAGCTAATTCTTATCTAGCTAAGGTCCTTCCTTTTTCTACATAGTTGATACTTTTTCACATGGTTCCCACCAAAGCCTATATTGCTTCCCAAATTGTTCATAATTGCCAAACATTGATGGAAATAAACCACACTATGGATTCGCATATGTATTCTAATAAGGTTGAGTTGGAAAAAATAAATTTGGCTATTTTGGAACTTTCATCAGCTCTATCTATCTCTATTTCTCCAATGTCAACCCCAATCATGAGCATAGCAGTTAACAAGGAAGAGTATGGTTTGACATGCCTATCTCTACCCATTCGTCTACCTCCAGTCATGCAACAGATCAAGCCTAAGAGCTAGACTTTTCCAAGAAACAAGAAGATTTCAGTTCAATCCAAGGCCAAAAAGAGATCCAAGAAGTAGTCTCAAGAACGAAAGAATCAAACCAAGCAAGATGGCACATGCAAGGCTTCAATCTTAGGTCCTTCAACCCCATTTTCCGCCTCTACCAAGGATTCCAGAAACACCATCAACAATCAGCTGTGATGAATGGTGTCCAATTCCACCCCATCTCAAGAGAATGATGTGGACAACAAGAAGAGGTTCTCGTATGTTCATACAAGAGAACAATATTTTTCAAGTAGCCGACCCCAAATAGTTGGGATAAGGCTGTTTGTTGTTGTTGTTGTTGTTGTTGTATTTTATGTGAATTATTTAGTGTCTTTTTAAGGGTTGGGATAATCTTGTATTAAGGCCACAAGTGCCATCAGTTAATTTAGGTTTTTAGTTATTGGGTTGTTTTTGTCATAAGGCTTGAAAGCCAAGGTTAGTTTAGGATTTTAGGCTAATCCATCTTTATATACAAACCCTATTACTAATCCTAGACAAACCATGTCTACAATAAATTACCAACAGACACTCATAATCAAAGTAGAACTTTAAAAAGTATATATCCCACCATATTTCGGTACCATGCCAATACTTTGGTCATATCTTTCCAAAGTCACATCGGATTTGCAATCTTGGACTCATTGGAAACATAACTGATTAACCTTTCAAATGACACTAAAACCAGTCAAAATATGTAAGTTTTGACTCCCCAAAAAAAGTCCTAAAGAAAAGTAATGGAAAAAGAACATTCTCTTTCCTAAAAAACATTTTCTAATTAGAACATTCTCTTTCCTAAAAAAAAGAAAGAAAACATTTTCTAATTAGAAATAAATGAACCCCCAAACTGACTAATAAAAATAAAATTGCCCATTTATAAACAAATAAAAATTTTGACACAAAACAAACAAAATGGTGGCCAAATAAAAATTTTAAACCCAAAATAACCCAAATACACCCGGCCTTGAACATAGGCTGTTTCGCATCTGCATCAGTGTGCTATCAGATAAGGTTTTATATATAATCCTTGCTTGTGGACACCCTCCTTGGCTAACTCATAGCTATAGAGTTAGCAAACCTTAGCACCCATATGATCAAGGTGTTCAAAGGGAATAAAAGAAATATGCCTTCCCTGAGGAGATGAAGAAATCTCCATAGACCTATACTTCATGCAGCAAGCCAACCAATCACTACTGAGGATTCTCCCTTAATCACTATACTCTGGCACCTTAGAGAGGAAGTAAATCTGAGACCCTGTAAAGATGCAAGTAGCTGCACAACTCAAATCACTAACACCAATAGGTCCTGAAAATGCTAATAGAAATGTTCATAGACCTCTACTTCATGCAACAAGCCAACCAAGAAGCAAGAACTACTGAGGAGTCTCCCTAAATCACTATACTATGGCACTTTAGAGAGGAAGTGAATCTGAGACCCTGTAAAGACACAAGTAGCTGCACAAATCAAATCACTAACACCAATAGGTCCTGAAAATGCTGATAGAAATGTTCCCTGAACGATTACTAAAAACTCCACCAATCCCTGAGAGACCTGGATTTTCTAATGAGCAGCCAGCAGAATTGAGTTTAATACCGTTACTTATAGGGAACCTGAAGCCTGAGCATTTGCAGAGAGAGAATGGGGCAGAACTTGTTGTAATAGACAAATCAAGTACTACGGATTATATAGATAAGCCTATAAAACGTCAACTGTCAGCACCCAGTGCTCTACGCTTATAGAGATTAAAACAATGATATATCCCTGAGCCTAGCAAGGATCTCAGAAGAGTCTGTGGATGTTAGTGGTGATGTATGGTAGAGAACGTTGGGGTATGGACTGTGGTTGCAGCTGGTGTAACACACCATGTTCATTAATTGCAAGAACAAACCCAGGAGTAATAGGTAGGGGAGAGTAAACCATAGTTTTGAAAACCAGACTGGCCATAGAACCGGGTAAGACAAGCCATTCAGGTCCAAACGGGTCCGACCATTGATTTGTATGGTTAGACCCCGGTTCACATATACATACTAAAATTGTAATAAAATACCCAAGATGTATGGTTTTTAAGAAAATCCACTACTCACTAGGATCCTATCTTGACAAGGAATGTAAATAATCTTCACTTTCTATTAGAAAACTCTTGGCATTTCAATCAATCTACCTTTCAGATTCGCAGTGAGAAAGCAAATATCGTTAAAGATGATGGGGGTTGAGAGTATGCTTAAGGGCATTGTTTTTGTGGGGTCTTCTGTTGTTTATCCTACTTCAGAACTGATGCTAAAGCATGAAATGAAGAGAAATATGATGAAGATTCCACTGCAGCCACTGCACTACTCATCCCATGACGGTCAAATTAATGTACTTTCTCTCTTCAATGACATCATAGGGTGTATTGTTTCTTAAAATAATTATACCTTCCTTTGTTCACCTATCTTCTATTAGTTTCAACTGGTAATTTTATTTATATCTTTTTTCACCTAATTTTACTTCATTTGGGTTTCTTTTCTTCACTAATCTAGCTTTGGTGTATTTTGAAAAATTATATGAAGGTTAGAAATCTATATACATTTTAGTTGCTTCTAATCACGATACTTGAAACATACGAGTCTCTGTACCTTTTTTTTGGTAGGGTTGTGAAGTGTGATGGTTTAGTTCTTCACCAACATTTAGATATTCTAAGTGTAGAAATAGTTTTTTAAACGAATTTTGGAATCCAATAGCTCAACATCATTGACAGTTTCTAGAGCTCTATAGATGAAGAAGTGCTATACCAAGTGCAGGGAAAATCCTTCTCCCTGCACCAAACGGCATCATCTTTATCTCTTGCTCCCTGTTATATCAAATACTTCCCCTCTGCCAATACTTTCGAACCTCTAGGGCTGAAACTCCATTGGATTCTCTCAAACCTTTGGATCCCACCCCGTCTCTTCCACCATAAAATTCAAGGTAGCATTCTTTGGTATTATATGATCATCCTATAAAAAATCCTCTGTGACTGCGTGTATTAGCAAGAAGTTCCCCGGAGGGTGCTGCCTCAGTTTTATGAAAGAAAAAAACTTTCCTGAGATTGTGGTCAATGGACTGGTTGAGATACCGCTGCTCTCCTCCTCCTCCCCTCCTTTAGTTGATGCTCCACTCTTTTGAGTCATTTTTTACTTCAAAATTAAATCCAGTCTTCACCATTATCATCTTTTCTTCACCTTTGTTTTTCTTTTTAAACTTTCTTACACGAAATAACAGGGTTAATTCTTGAAAGGAGTTTGAGTCGGGAAAGGAGACAAAGAAGGGAAGAGGAGACGTTTGGCCCTTTGGGGAGCTTGGGAGTTGGAATTGATGGGTGCATCGTTTGGGAACTTGGGAATTGAAATTGGTAGTTGCATTGGAAAGGGAATAAAGGGAGATGGAAAGCTTATGTTTCCAATTTTTTTTTTCTTTCTATTTGTTACAAAAAAGAGGTTAGAAACCGGCTGGTTTGATTCAAAACCCAGTTAGCCAAAATCGGCCGGTTTTGATGGCTAGATCCGGTTTTTGTTCACCTCTGGTTTTGTACATGTTTCAAGCAGGATATGTGTCCAATTCCGGTTAAACTGGGTCTGACAGTCTGGCTTGGTCCAGTTCTCAAAACTATCACTGATACAACATTTCTTTTTTACTCCTACCTGTTAATCGAAGTTTCCTTCATTGAAGGTGTGGTAACCCGAAATCGATCATATTTCGAATGAAGAATCAGTTCAGTCTGCATCTGACCAACTCACAATATCAAGATTGCCAATTGATTGATACGCCAAACATTTTCTCATAGGATTCGTCAAATCTCTCAAAATTCTGCAAACTACTTCCCAATGAATCAGGTTAGGTGTTTCCATGTACTGGCTAACCATGCCCATAGCAAATGTGTTGTCTAGTCTAGTAACAATCAAGTAAATCAACTTCCCAGCGAGGTGCCTATACCTCATAGGATCTTAAAAGGCATACTGTCTTCACCATCCAATTTCACGTTGGGATCCATTACAAAGTCGATAGGTTTTGATCCCAACATATCTATTCATCCAACAAGTCAGTCATGTAGTTCATTGAGATAGGGTGATACCTATCTTCTAGCCATTTCAATGCCCAAAGAGTATCATAGTTGTCCCAAATCTTTCGTCTGAAAGTGCTGCTCAAGTAAGATTTTGATGGATCGTCTTTGGGAAATCCGTGGCCAGTTGGCTTTGGTTGCGTTATTAGGGATAATACTGGGCAGATTATTTGGGTAGTTTGTGGTCCGTTTGGTGTTTGTGATCATACTAAAGCCGAGTTGCTAGTGCTTGTGATGGGTTTTCATGAAATTAAAGACATGGAAGTTTGAGGCTGCCTTATTGAGGGTGATTCTAAGGTGGTTATGCAATGGGGTTTGGGGAGGTCTATGGGATCATGGCATTTAGCACATCTTATTCTCGAGTTAAGATATCTTATGAAGTTGTTAGATAGCTCTTTCTCTCTCTCTCTCATGTTCTGCGGCAAATGAATGAGCTGGCATATGCTTTAGCTAAATGGGGGGGGGTTATTGCCAGATCTTTTTAAAGGTTCTCCAATGCTTAGTGAGGTGTAAAACTTGAGGTTCCTTCTTGTGTTTGTATTTTATTTTGTTCCTTTTTGCTTCTTAATAAGATCGGTATTCATAAAAAAGTACAACAATACCAGCCTTTTGTCTACGGACAAATAACAGAATGATCAGCATAATTGTGATGAAACCGTATGATAAAACCACATGGTTAAACTTGTCAAACCATGCACATTGTGATTGCTTCAAGCCATAGATGGCATTCCTTTCCAAAGGGAGATATGAACATCCAGAACCGTTGGTGGATCATGAATAAGGATTGGATCTCTTTCAGAAGCGGACAACTGAATAGGGAGCTGAATTTCAAGATTCACTGCATCAATATTTATCTTCTGCACTCATAGACTTGGAATGGTTTGTTAGAATGAATCTTAGATTAGAAACTAATTCAACCTCAATCGTAAGAAATACCTAAAGCACATTGGGAGATTCAACAGAGGACGTTAAGAGATGAAGACTAAGTACACACCCATCATCTGAAAATTATGAAGTGCTCTAAGATAAGGCTACATCAGCATTAACAAAGAGCTTCCATGGAATAGGATCATAGCATCGATAACCATTTTTGAGTACAGGAGTAGCCAAGGCAAACACATTTTGTAGCATGGGGTGACAGTTACGCATCCAAATCGCAACACTTGAACAAAACAAACAGAACCAAAGATGCGAATAAGATGTGATAAGGTGAAGAGTAAGGAAAGAGAGCCGAATAAGGCACTTGACCATTTAACATAGAAGATAGCATATGATTGATCAAAGAATTTGCAATTACAGCATCACCTCATAAACTTTTGAACATATTCTAATGTGCTAACAGCACAAAATACACATATATCTTTTCTAATTGAACTTGGTTAAAGAATTTGAAACAACAATGACTTCAGACCGATCCTTTAACCAAGTCATACTAGAATGGTCATCCATGAAGGTAATACAGTACTTGAAGTTGAAACTAAATACACTGAGACCTTAGAAGGACCCTACACATCTAAATGGATCAAGAGAAAGGAACAATACTCCTTTTCTTGACTCTGAGATGACAACTGACTTGTTATGTCCACCTAATTCATAGGCTTCAGATTTAAGGTCAAGGCATAGAAGGAAGAGACAACATTAGTTTCTTAAGCTTCTGAAGTGACAGATGACCTAGTTGAAGATTCCATTGATGAGGAGAGACTGAGTGAAGAGCAGTAGTTGGCTAGTGGAGCTTTTTGTCTAGATAATACAATGCCTTTGATTCATGCCCCCCACCTATCATCCTTTTCGTCTAGAGATCCTGAAACATACAAAAGTGGGATAAATGTTATTAAATAGTTTAAGAATTAGTAAGCTGACTGACTGAAAGTAAACAACAACAACAACAACAACAACAACAACAACAACAACAACAAACAACCTTGTCCCAACTATTTGGGGTCGGCTTCACGAATCCTGTTCCGCCATTCCGCTATGAAAGTAGGCTAACTAGAAAACTTGGCAGAGGTAGGATGAAGTATGAGCAACACCCTAACCAACAACTATAGAGGTAGAACCATGGGAAAAAACAACATATGAGGTATTTAGAGATTCATTAAATGAAGAGGGTGTAGAAGACTCGCCAATCATATGTGAAGGTGCACCGGATTCAATGACCGAAGAAGAGGGGAACTCAGAAGCAAGAACGTGGGAGTACTTAAAATCGGGAAAGCGTAGCAGAAGCAGTAATGGAGGTAGGATAAACGGAAAGCTGTTGTGTTTGCTTTAGTAGTTTCTGATAGGCATTTTGAGAAAGGACCATAGAGTCAGTGCTATAGAAATGTGAATCAGCTGTACCAGACTGAAAATGTTCACTATTGTCAAGAGTAGTACTCACTCGATTAGCCCATTCATATTTTCCCAAACTTATCGTGATACTTCTGTGATATGTGATTGTTTCAGCCATAATGAATGTATTGACGGGTTCCATGGTCCGTCTCCTCTTGAATCTTGATCACGATCACGACCATGGTAATAACCTCCACAACCACTATTGCTAGTAGATGAAAATCCACAGCTGCTAATGATAGTATAGATGAAATTAAGGCTGAATTTTCTTTTCCAGTAGTAGAAGATTAAGTCGAAGGTTGATCTAAGAAAGCTATACACTGAAGCTGTGAATTTGTATTACTCATAGAAGGCAAGCTATCACTATCAAGAAGTTGATTCTTCATGGCCTTGTACTTTGGATTAAGGACCAATAAAAACTATACGACTTCAATGTCTTCCCGCTGCTTTTATTGTATCTCTAATTCAATAAAGAGGGGCTTGTATAAATGCAAATCTTCTTACATCTTTTGTAAGGAACTATAACAGTCAATACATATCCTGAACAATTTCTCATATTTGTTTTGAAGTCTCAAGAAACATCACATTTATACAGTTTCGCCCATTCAACTTCAAGGAAATAATTTGCATGCCCACCATAGTTTGCCGACTCCACGAGATGACTCTTTGACTCCCCCTAGTTAACTCCACTCCTAAGCCTCACGAGTCTTGTCATTCTGTTGACTCTGAACTATACAAGTTGCTAACTTGGTAGACTTATTCGACTCAGATTGACTTATGTGATCCAGCCGAGTCTTGTAAACCTTAAAATGACCCAAAGCCAAGTTGGAACATAACAAGAAACTCTAATTTTTTGTTAGCCTTATGGTTTCTTTTCTAAAGTCTCCATCAAATGAGCTCTCAAAGCCATCAAAATCCTAGAAGAAAGAAAGAGTGAAGAACTTAGAAGAATGAAGGGTAAAGTGGTAATAGTAAGACGATTAGACTTTAAACTTGAACTTCTAACCATATAAACTTGGACCTTAAGATTGGATGGTGTTTTGTTTTTATGCTTTTGTTGGAAAGATGTACTTTGGTTTTTTCAATATACTAATATTTAATACTAATAGTAATACTTTTACTTTAGTTTGGAATTTAGAGTTTACAATTAGTTACGTCTACCTTGCTAAGGTATTAGACTTCGTAGTTTGTATATTTATTTTTGATTTTCAAGTTATGATATTGTAAAATATTTATATTTATCAAGAAAATGGACAATACTTGAGCCTACGTGCTATATGTAAGTTTTTAAATATTTTAAATATTTATTATATTTAAAAAAAAAAAAAAATGTCATGACTCCTGAGCTATCTGAGTCGAGTAAAAAATCTGAGTTGGTGAACCTTATTGCCCACTACATCAGTGGACTGCTGTGTAGAAGATTTCACCTCATTGGGAGTAGACATTTCTCAAAGAACATTGCTACAATTAATAGAAAATAGTAGGGACAAATAGCACTTTGCTACAAATCAGATAAAAGCATATAGAGAAGAATTGAAGTCGTAAATTTCTGGTCAACACACATACACAATTTACCAAGAAGCACTGTTACTGTTCACAACATGAAGTAATCAGCAAAATATGCAGTTGCAGGCAACCAATTGTTGTAGAATTTCAGTCATGAACCAATGATTTATATAGGATATGAATTTTGAACACTAATTGATGGGCATCATCAATCATTGTAGCCAGAACTCTGGATATGACTGGTTTAATCATATTACTCCACCTCACCTCATAATTTAAAATGATTTTACATTCTTTTTTCAATCCTATCAAAAAAAAAAAAAAAAATCTTAGGATTAGTGATCAAACTTCTATGATCTTATCTGGACTGATCTTAATGATACTATCCAGTGATTTGTTCTTCAGTTGGTGAAATTGTAATTATTACACTCCTATCCGATCTTGTAATCAATGTTATGGATTGAATGGCGACTACAGAGTGTATTTAGTCTGATTTATTTCGATGTGTTTATTGGTCTTGTTGCTTTACATTAGTTTATTACTACACAGATTTGGTATAACTACCATGTGTTTATTGGTCTTGTTGCTTTACATTAGTTTATTACTACACAGATTTGGTATAACTACCATCGGATTTTGCATGATAGGATATGGCTGATTTTATCATTTTTGCCCCCCACCTCATAAATTTTTAATGATTTTTCATTATTTTCTTAGTCTTCTTAAAAAATTAGAAAAAAAAAAAACTTAGGATTTGTGATCCAACAACTATAATTTGATGATCTGAACTGTAGATCTTAGACAATACTCAAAAGTTTAGTTTTCAAATTTCATGATTCAGTCTATTTCTTTTCTTAGTGTCTTAATGGAAGCAAAAGAACCAATCTCTAAGAATTTCTACCTTATTACACAGCCACTTGATTGCATCAGCTAGTTTCGGCTTTAATCTCCAATTCATGTATTGGACACCACTCAAAAGCTTAAGCTATTTTGTACCTTTTTTTGGGTCCATTATATACCACATATATAGCTTCGTTATATTTTTCTGTGTGTACTTGTATGGACTAATAAGAATTTTATTCTAAGTATATCTCTTATCTTTATGATAGGTTATGTAAATGGATTCTGTTGTCATTAGGGCTACTGCACACAGGGCCAGGCCAGCCCAAGCCTGCCCTTGCCTAGCATGAGAATTGGCCCAAAAAGGCCTGGCCCAAGCTTAAGCCTGCCGGAGCCCTAGGCCTGAGCTTAAGCTTGGGCCATGCTTGGCCTAACCTTGGCCTGGACCAAGGCCATGCTTGGGCCATATGTTTTTAAATAATTTTTTAGTTTTGTATAATGTACCAATAAGCCTTGGGCTGGCCCAAGGCCTGTAGAGTTAAGTAGGGCTGTGCTCGTCAGACCGACCTGGGGTTTTCCTAGGCCTTGGCTCGGCCTGAGCCCTAATATATAACAGTAGGCCCTGACTTGAGCCTACTGATACCTGGCCCAAGCACATTGTCATACCTAGTTATTTAGATTCAGTGTCTCTGACAGCTGTCTATTTTATGGTGATAATCTGTATCCATCTGGAGCTATTCACCGTAGTCATTTACACTGTTTGGAATTTATTTCACTTTGTACACTTACCAGCATTTCAAACTGTACATCTAATATGTTTTTAGTAATGATGATGCTTTTTTTTTTTTTTGGGGGGGGGGGGGGGTGTTAATTGATTTTTACT
>JAOXJP010232713.1:0-10425 GCA_025762735.1 Platanus orientalis | reverse complement strand
AGGTGTTTATAGTGGTTCGGCACTAGGCCTACGTCCACTCCTAAAGCTCAATCCAGAGCTTCCCGTAATTTTATTCATATTGAAATATAGACAATCTAGGTAAAATTTACACAAAACCCTTTCTATTTGCAACACAAGCTATACCTACACGCTATGTCTCCGAAGAGTGCAATGCTCCTTTCGATGTCTCCGGTAAAAGGGACTTAACATACACTCTATGTCTCCAAAGAGTGCAATACTTCTTCCGGTGTCTCCGGCGAAAGGGACTTAAACAATGAATGATTGAATAAATACATATTTACCTCATATAGGTTGACATTACAAGATGTACCAGTTCTGGATGCTCCTTCTTATGAGTCGATGTGTATTTTCTTCCATAGTTTAAAATGCAGCAGAGATTTGTTTTCTTCCCCTTTTGATATTCGATGAAGAACACTTAGAAAGTGATCACAAAAGGATTTGCAGTAGCACAAGATCAGTCACTCAGTAGCAACTAGGTTTTTCGGCATTCAGACTAGTTGTTATGCTCAACCAAGAATTCTTTCTTTTACGTATTTGTCTCACTTTGATATTAGGGTATTATTACCCTTTTATGGAGCTAAGCCTAATCTTAGTCCATAGGATTAGAACACTTTCTAACGGACAAGTCATGAGAATCCTCGGATTGGAATCTCCAAAATAAGTTACAATTTTTATGAGATTTGCTGCCTTTCGTGATCGATCACGAAAAAAGTGTGATCGATCAGGCTCTGAGATCACAACTCTTGGGAAATTTCAAAATGTATTGAAATTTCACTTGTGATTGATCACGAGATCTATGATCACGAGATCTATGATCGATCAGCCGTAATCGATCACAAAATCTGTGATCTATCAAAGTCTATTTTTTCTGAATTTTTTTTTTATGCTCTTTTCAGTTTGGTTCTTTTTCTTCCAAATTGTTGGGACCAACACCAATGCCTTAAGACCCTTTTTACTACCTCACACCCCATCTTAGGTTTACTTTAGTTGCTTTAGTGCATTGTGCAAAGTGTAGGTTTTTTTGAGGTTAGTGCATGTTATAAGCATCTTTGAGCCTTCTTCTTGTCAATCTTCAGCTTTAGCATCTTTGAACTTGATTCTTCATCTTGAGTCTTGGTCTTGTTCTTCACTTTTTTGACTTGTCATTTGTCTTGGTCTTATAGGTCTTTTAGTCCCTCTTTGTCTTCTTTCTTTTGAGCTTGGAACCCTATCTTGGACTTGACACATTACATAACAATTCACTTATTTTGACCATGGGATTTACAATACATATTCTTAACAACAATACATAAGAAGATTGTGACTAAGCTAGCCAATTTTCTATGCCCTATTGTTTTATATGGGCTTTTTTTTTAATGTCATTAGATTTCTTATTTCTTTTTCCTTCTTTTTTCTTTCTTTTTTTTTTCCTATTGCTATTTGGTTAAGTTTTGTGTTATTTGCTTGATTAAGATGTTCCTTACTATTATCTCAATAAAAATCAGGTTTTGGGGGTTGCTAAAAGGTTGCTAGTTCTTGCTTAAAATTTAGGTAAGCGAGCTTAAGCCGAGCTGCACTAGGGCCTTTGAATGAGATCTCTTCCTATTGCAGTCAAGGGTCTTGTTCTTGATATGAAGTTGATGAAAGCTTTCCTCCCTCAAACCAGTTCCCCCTTAATTAGATGAATGGTTGAGGCTACCTTTAGTTGAACTGTTAAATAAAACCTTTTGGAGAGTGCATTCTAGCTTTCACCTTCTAGTGGGCTTTTCATTTGTTAAGATTATTCCATTTGGATGGAATCCTAGAGTTAGCAACCGTCTTTACATTAGTTTTTTTCCCTCTTCCATGACCACGCAACTAGGATGTTGATGCTGAATTAATTTATTTTCACAATATGGTACTCAAAATTCATGTTCTCCTCTAATATCATTTGTAGGACAATTATCTCGATCGTCTTCTCCATTCATATTGAATAATGTATCTGAAAAATATGTTATGTTACACCTTAGTGATGAATACACATACGTTGTCTACAAGATTAGTAAGCTTATCATGCTTATTGGATCATATCTCCACCTTTTCAGCTTCTTACACATTTCATCTCTGTTTTTTTTTTCTATCTTATTATTTTTCCTTTTCTCATTTTTATATTGTGTTCTGCTTAAATCTTTTTTCTTTTCATTCCTATAATATAGTTGGGCTTCTCAAATTCTTATGATAGTATTATTATGTCCTTTACATTCTTGAGTTTGTTATCAGGCATTTTGAGCAAAGGGATCCAACCATCATTCGAGTCTTCCTACGATGGTAATTCTAACCTTTCTTTGGTCTTTCTTATTTATTTGTTTTGACTGTATATGTAGTTTATCAATGATGCTAGAATATGGAATTTTGTAGAGTTTCCCTTTTATGATACAATTTTGGGTTGCTTATTATTGGTTTATTTTTTTCATTTATTATATATGTAATTTTAATATTCAAAATTATTAGTGTGATAAATAGAAGTCCTACTTTGTAGGTCCACAAGGAATTGGTGTGAGAAATGGAGGTACTATTTTGTAGCCCCATTTTTTATTTGATGTGAGGGATGAAAGTTCTACATTGTAGCCCCATAATACTAAATTAATTAGTTGGTGTAAATGGATGTATTATTGTATAACCCCATAGTGAATTGGTGTAGTTAATGAATGATGTAATGAAGGTGTTATTCTTTTTAAATCATGATTTTCTTTTAGATGGCTACAAAAATGTACAACATAAAAGAAAATGATGCCAGAGTTGTGAAGTGTTCTGACCAAGACCTCGAAATTTACATCGATTTGATGGTTGAACAAGTGAATTTATGTGGAAAACCAATTGGTATTTTTTCAAAGAAGGCATGACAAGATACACAAAGAAAAATTGTCCAAAGGACTAGACATAATTACCAAACACTACAATCTAGGAACAATATTTAGAAGTTGAAGGGCAAATACAAAGTACAAAGCAATTAAAAAGCTTTTGGGAGTGAATGGATTTGGTTCCAATGCTATAACAAAGGCGGTAACTGCAAATGATGAAGTATGAGAGTGTATAAAGGTATATATGCAATGACTTGTTAATGATTGTTAGACTACAACTTATAGTTGATGAATGATTATTAAATAAAGTTAATAGGATATATCATTGGTTGGTGTGAATCCAAGGCAATCAAATTTGTGCAAATTTAAGAAGAAGTATTGTCCACATTATATTGATTTTTTAGCGATTTTTTATGGGATTGTTGCCATTGGTGAGGGAGGCATTGGGAATATTGAGGACCCACCATATTAATCTAAAGATGATTTTGTATACATGCCTATGAAAAATGATGGTCAATTTCACATATTGACAATATGAATGATCTTGGAGAGTCTCATGTACATAGAGCATATAAGACCCTAATAGTGTTCAATGGGTTAAGAGACACCCAACGGAGTTTGCAAAAGTTTATAGGGCATTTATAGAATGTTCTATGACTTGAGTGGAATCCATTATTGCATGGTGTTCATCTACGGTTGTCGAAACAAGCGAAGATAGAGATCCTTCTTCTATTGCCAAGTTCATAAAAGTACTTAATATTTTTGAAGGGTATAATTTAGATGAGGTTGTAAAAGTATTGAAATTGTTACAAGAAACATCCTGGAGAGAAACTTTTATGAATGTTCCCAAAGATGTTAAATTATGGTTAATTCGGTTATTGTAATTTGAAGTGGGAGCTAATTAGATCTCTCGTGATTGATTGTAGAATGTAAAGACCTTGTTTATGATTATTATTGGGATTTAGACTCATATGTTCTCATGTTTTATGACTTTGTATGCCTAGGAGTATGATCCTTATAATCTTATGTTTATTGGACTTAGGACCCTTATGTTATAGCATTTGTTGGCGTACGACAGTTATGGGACAACGTTTGTCAAACCGAATGCTCGTTGAATTGTTCAAGCATTCAAGTAAGCTATAATTTGATATTTCCATCAAGTATTAAAGGTTATACTAAAGTTAGGAAAAAAAATCATTTAACACAGCTCTAGTAGAAAATTGGCAATGGTTCAATGTAATTAGTGATGCAATTCATAATATGTCAAGAAATAACATAAGATTATTGACAAGGAATATATTTTTCTAAGATTGTGTTGGTGTCATTGAAAGCACATATATCAGTGATGGGGTGCTTCTTGACAAACAAATCCCGTACTAAAAGAGGAGGACAATTACAACACAAAATATAATGTGTACTTACTCTTTTGATATGAAATTCACATTTGTTTATGCTGGTTAGGAGTGGTCTGCTAATGATGTTTATTTTTTATGAGACAATAAAAAAGGCCTAGTTTAAAATCATCACACTCTTCTTTAGATACTTATTGTTGTGATTTTTAATATGCTGAACAAATATATATATTCCGTTATCTCATAACCTTTTCATTTTGTCTATTAGAAAAATATTATGTTGTTAACTTCGGTAATAATAATATGACTTGGATTATGAGGTCATATCAGGAGAGAGATATTACTTACAAAAATATAGGGGCAAACATCAAAATTATATTGGTGCTAGGGAGTTGTTCAATCACAAATACTCCTCATTAAGGAATGTTATAAAATGATGTTTTGGAGCTTTGAAGTCACGATTTTTCATTCTCAAGATGATGTCTCCTTATCCTCTTCACAAACAACCATGAACAGTCCTTGTTGCATACACAATTCACATTTTTATTAAAAATGAGATGGACTTGGATGAAAATTTTATAGAGCATTGTGACAAAAGTATGAATGTAGGATCATAAAGGATGAACATGATGATGAGGAAAATAAAGAAGTAAAACCCTCAATGCGGACATCCCAATCACAATATGCATGTGAGATGACGCAGCTGAGAAACTCTATTACTAACGTAGTGGTTATATCCCATGTATTGCTAATATTTAGGAAATTTAGTTATGTGAGACAATTTATTTCAACTCATGGTTAATAGTCATACTTGCACTTACTGTATTTTATGGATGCATTCATAGCTTTGATATATTTATTTTGAAACTAAGATGATATATTTTAGAATATATTTTATGCAATGAACTTTGGTGCAAGTTTTTAGAAGTTGGTTTTAAGATGATGTTAGTATAAACCTTGATATTTGCTTATATTGTATGCATTTTGGCCAATTCAGTACAAATAATTGATTATGCACCTGTGATTACCAAATTGATTCAATTCCAAAAAATCAGGAGAATGAATTCTATAATGGTCATTGCCAAACGTAAAACTGATTCTGGAGCTGACTCCAGATAATCCATTCATAACAGAATCAAAAATTAAAATCCTATGGCTAAATCAATGGAGGGTTATCGAACGCAACCAAAGTTATTGAGAAAGTCATTCTTGGAATGTATTAGGTAATCATACATTGTACAAATGAATGTTATGGACATGTATTATAGGTAGCGATGTCAACAAGCAGAGCTAAGTCGAGTTGAGGTAAACTCTACCCAACTTAGCTCAAGTTTGCCACACAAGGATCATGCATAGGCTTGGCTTAGCCTCATCATGAGTCTTAGGTGTCAAGTTTAGGATTGATTCGACTCACCAAGCTCAGGTTTATTGCTTCAGACCCAAATCTCAAAGGCAAATAATAGCCTATGAACCAAACATGTTCACAAAGGCTAAGATATGGCTAGTTGAAATGGGCTTAACAACCCATTTTATAACAATCTATATTTATATATATGAAACAAATGTCTGGTGACCAAAAAAAATGTGACCCTTTGTCGCCACACCACAAACTAATACGTGATGTGCTATTGAATTTGGTGCCTCTTTTGAAATTCTAAGTCCCAAACTATCCTAGAGGGGGTGGGGTGAATATGATATTCTAATTTTTCAATTTTTCCTTTTATTTACCCTTTGCAGTCAAGTTAAGAATATTTGAAGCAAGATTAATTTGTTGAGTGATTATCTTAATAACAATGCATGTAATTCAATGGATGATGTGACAATGAAAGAAAAGCAAAGATGACACAAGACACAATTTAAAGTGGTTCATCAATGTTGCCTACATCCCCTACCAAAAGCTCAAACTTGAGCTGATCAATTTTATTAACAATTCTTTGTAACAGTATAGGAGAAAATTAATCACAAACACCATACACCCAATAGTTTGGTGGTTCCAACAAACTTGGTGTCTACCCCCGGTGACTCTAGCGAGGTCAAAGGTGCCTTTGGTGACTCCAGCAAACACACAATGTACTTTAGAGGATTAATGAGGTGGATGAATAAATTTCTCAATATTTCATGTCTCTTTGTAGGTATATATAACTATGTAGTGCACAGTTAGTGATTCCTCAAGATACGTAAGATGAATATTTCATGCCTCTAGCTAGGCAATTTTTACTTTTTGATTCAAGTTTAATATCTCATAAATGATTCCAAGTAAGCTAATGATGTGCAACAAACTTCAATAACAAAGTAATTAAGGTTACCTCTTTATGGCTCTAATATTTGGAACTTTTGGCTGTTTTGCAAGGTTTGAAAACCTAAGTCACCATCTCCAGATGAAATGAACTTCATCAAGAGCAATATATCGTGGGCAAGCACTCTCACATTTCCAATCAAAGCAAAACACTTCTTTAGCACTCCACAATAAACCCTAGAAAATATTGTAGTTTCAAAGCTGCAATAATCTTAATATATGTGTAGGGGTCACTTTTTCTATAGGGTTTTATCCCATTTTTTAGAGGGTTGTGTGTGTGTGTGTGACTCAATTTCTAGCATGGTTAACCAAGGAGTAATCCATGACCAATCAATGAAAGTTCAAATTCAAAGATCAATCTAAATGTCAAATCAACTCAATTTCTGGCATGGTTACCCAATGAGTAATCCATGACTAATCAATCAAAGTTCAAATTCAAAGATCAATGTCAATGTCAAATCAACTCAAGTTCAAATTCAAATCAACCAATATTAATGTCAAAACAACTCAACCCTCTGCATAATTACCTTTTTGGTGATTTGAGCAACCCCTGAATAGTAAATTCATGTTCAATCAAAATCAAAGTTAATCCATGGCATGACAACCCCAGGTTTAATTAAAGTCAAAGTTAAATTCAAATGTCAATGTCAAAGTCAATCAAATCATAACTCATTTTTACTACATCCGCTTTGATCGCTCGTTTAGTGGAAATTAGTCACAAAAACCGCACCCTTTTGGGAATGAGCCCCCAAGGGGTAAATAATACCACTTCCCCCTCTTTCCCGAACTACTTGTTACTTGATCGTGTTATGTCTGCACTTAGGTACGTATGAAGCTTGGGTTTCCCATCGATTTAGTCTCAAATAAGGATCTAAGGATATCTAACCCTTCATTATTAAACAAACGTTAGTTCACATGTCCAGTGAAGTCAACCAAAAACTCACACCCCTACTGGGTTGAATCTCCCCAAGGGGTAAAGAAAGATGTTACTTCCCCTTCTTTTCCAAACTACGTGTGACTTGATCTTGTGGTCTCTACAGTTCAGGCATATAGGAAGCTTGGGTTTTCCCTAAGTTTAGTCCCCAAAAAGGATTTAAGGGTACCCAACCCTTAAATACATTTTCTATCATCTATCAATTTGTGAGTACGAGATCTAAATTCAAATCTTGTTTTGGCAAGTACAAAATCTATAAACCTTTAGGATGTATCCCCGCAGGGGAAAAGAATGTTGCTTCCCCCTCATCACTGAACTACGTGACTAGATATTTAGACATTTATTCACCAAGTACGTAGGAAGCTTGGGTTTCCCTCAAGTCCAGTCTTAAATGAGGATCCAAGGGCATACAACCCTTCAACCCATTATCATTTAGTAGATCTGAAGACACCTGAACTCTTTGAATTCAAATTTTCATGTGGCACTAGCTCACCCCCAAAGAAATTTGGTTTAGAGGAAGTCGTTAATTTTATATCCTCCTAAGGCAAGGAAAGTTGTCAAACCATGTTCTATTAGCTGTGAAGTAGTCACAAACCACCCTTTTGACCTTAAATAAGTTGTCAAACCATCTTTTGGCTTAGAGAAAGCCATTAACTTTTTATCCTCCCAACGTAGAGAAAGTTCTCAAACCATGTTATTCGGTCTCAAAAACGCCGTCAAATCTTTTTTCGACTTGAAGGAAGATGTCAGTTTCAATATTCTTCCGATTTAGAGGAAGCTGTTAATTTTATATCCTTCTAGCATGGATAAGGTCATCAAACCATGTTTTCTCAGCTTAAAGAAAGCCGACAAATCATCTTTGGACTTATGGGAATGTTGTTAAATACAGTTCCCTCTGGCTTGGTGATAGTCGCTTCTCCATATGGGCACAAGGGAGATGCCTATAAATAGAAAAAAAATACAAAATACCAAAAAACATTTGAAAATTCAAAATACCAAAAAAATGTGAAAAGAATCAAAAAGTAAAAATTAGTCAATTATGGTAGGCGTGCATGTAGACCTATGACAATAAAATCCCTCTCAAACAATATTGATTTGATTTTAAAACACATCTTGTTGTGTTAGACCAAATCTATATGATACTTTGTTGTGCCTTTATTAGCATCATAATCTAGTTTGACAAAGATTATATAATTCCCAAGCTTTATCCTTGATTTTTTAGGGTTTAGAAGAGCCAACACATAAAATAGGGCCCACTAGGGGACTCTAGCCAAATGCTATGGTCAATCCTGAAATGCTTGCTTAAAATATTGAACCAATAACTAGTTTTGTAGAAAATGCATATTTCTAGAGAAAACAAGCATTATCCAAACATGCACATGAGAATGATGTATTTTTCACAAAAACCCATTATTTGGGATAGTTTTAAGCAAAATCCAAATAGCCTATAGCATAGAAGAATATATTGACATATTCATTCCAAATGTTTTCCCTAGATACCCTTGAAATAGAATTATAATTCCCTAGGTAAATCCCTTAATTTATTTACAACTATGTCCTAATGCCAAATAACCAAATATATCATCAAACCTTACCTCATCTATTTAAGGATGATGCAATGAGGGGAGAGCCAGGGGGGCTCTAAATTTAGAAATAAAAATTCTATTGAAGAGGTCATAACCAAATTATGAGAATTTTTTACTATATTTGAAAAAACTTCTACTAAGTTTGATGATTACTTTGAGAATTTCTCTACTAAGTTTAGAGGATAAACCTTTAACTCAAGGGAAACCAGAGAAGAAGAAGGCCAAAATAAAGATGAGCAAGGAGTTGAGCAAAAGAGAAGGAAGCTCGCAATTTTCCTCATTATGAGTATTCCCTCTCTATTTAAATTCCTTAGAGACCACCATGTTTTAGGTTATGTGGATATATGTTGATTATGGTTTAGGTTTTCTTCCTAGGTTAGTCCACGCATGATTTGTATATATTGATATTTTTTGGGTTGTTTGTTATACTCTCATGCTTATTTCAGAATCCATGTTAGGTCAATGTGATTTAATTTGCTCTTTAATGATTTTAATTTTTGGAAAGAAAATAGGCTCATAGATGTAGATTCCCAATTATTGAACCATTCATTTAAATGTAAGTCTATTTCATTGTAATCTTGTTCTGATTTCCAATACCATATAATTCCATGTCAATTCATGTAATCTTATCATGTTGGGATGCTAATAGTGAAGGTCTAATCTATGGATTCACCCAATACCTTTGGTAAAAGGAGGTTTTTGTTGAATCCACGAATATCTCCTATAAGAGAATAACGAAGATGATTAAATGTGATGTTAACTCCATTGTATAACCATGTGCACATTTGAATGATTGATGTATGATGACTTCTATGTTTCTATGCAAGTGCTAGGATAAATTCACGAAATAAAGGATGTATAATTTTAGTGGATCAACTTATAGTAAATTAATCGTAGATAAAGAGTAAAATGAAGAGAATAAGGGGAGAAATTTTGTTAAATTTCCGAATGTTGAACTTGAGCTGGTTTCTCATATGACTTTGAACCCAGTTTTGACCCCCCCAAAAATGGTAGAATCTAAAAATATTATCGGAAATAAGAATTGTAGGAAATCGAGTTAGCTTCTTGACACAAAAAGGATTGCATCAATTCGAGGTCGGATGATGAAGATATAGTTGAAAAGACATAGGTGGTGCAGAGCTCCTAGGAGCCTGAGGAGGTGTGGTCATCTGAACGACCGCTAGCTAGACCCGCATACCCCAAAAGGACTCAGGTGTGGTTAGGAGTGGGCATGGGCTGGGTCGGCCAGAGCCCGGCCCACAAATTGGCCCGAAAAAAAACCCAACCCGAGGCCCTAACTTTTATTGAGGATTGGGCTTGGGCCTACCTCAGCCTGGCCTGGGCCTGGCTTGAGGCCCGAACTTTTACATACATAATATATATGTATTATATATAATATACTAATTATTTTAAAATT
>JAOXJP010232712.1:0-10425 GCA_025762735.1 Platanus orientalis | reverse complement strand
TTTTTTTTTTTTTCTTGTGCCAATATATTTAATTCTGTCAGCAGATAATTTTTGGGGGAACTCATTGTAACTCGAATCTTCATTATAGTGAAAAGCTTCTTGTTCGTCTACACCATTGACATAAGCAATATTGCTGAACCATGTAAATTCTTGTGTTATGTGCGATTGATTCTTTCTTGTTTCGTTTCGTTTAAAGCTATATACAACTAAAACAAAAAAACAAAAAAAAAAAAAACATTTATAATTAATCTAACTTATTTTACTTATGGAAAAGTAGTGTAATGGTGCATTCAACATGAACTGAAAAAAGAGAATAGAACAACATCCAGAGAGAATCCCTTGGAGAAGCTTTTGTGGAAGATCTTCTACATGCCACAAGATGTGACATACAATATGTTGGCACAGTAGACAAAGACATGTGTGATATGGGCCTAAACCACTTATAATCAATGCAATAAAGAATAACTCAACAGTAAAAATAAATCAAAAGTACACACAAAAACAAGGATTTCACGTGGTTCGACTCTTTGGCATACTGTCACGGCCATTTTGTCCAGTGTTGTTTGCATGGCCATAGCCAATGACACTTGGTCTTTTGTCCCTTTTGTTGCCTAGTGACATTATTATAAATATAGTCTGATAGCATTATTGTAAATAAGTCTAGTATGATTTTCTGGGGTGGGAGGGTGGGGGTGGATATTCCCTTTTGGCAACCCCCTAAAGGCTTAGCATCCACCTTGTAGGGGAGTAACAGGTCTTCAAGGAGTGTATCCTCTGAGCCTAGCCCCTTTAGTTGACGTGGCTTGGTGTTGTTACACACTATGCCTGGTGATCCCCTTTAGCAATAGGGTTGTAATGTCTTTCAGCTAATACAATGCAATAACTCATTTCCTTCCTGTTGTGTATGTGTTTGACTTGTCTTTGTCATCGTCTATTGCTTGGCATGGTTAGCTTAGTATAGGCTGACTTGTGTCGCGAGGCGCAAGACAAATTCTACACAGAAGCATTGAACTAAGGTTGTCTGTGACAATTGGTATCAGAGCTAGGCTTGAATAGGGCAAGACAACATGGTTAGAAACAACACAAAGGACCAATTAGATGCAAGCGCGAAGCGTGCAACTGAGGCTCTTGGTAAGCTAGATTAGTTGAGTCAGTGGGTGGTCCTATAGGATGAACAACATCAACTTGTGGGAGCGGTCGAGGTGCTCAATGAGGACATGTGAGGCACTATGGAAGCCCTTCAGACTTAAATAGAGGATCTGAGCATCCACGTCAACTTGCTAACGAGAGCTGTTGGCACAGGGAACACTGGTGGGACTGAGGCCCAACAAGAGTGCGAGTTCTTGAACCTAAAGCTTATGGAGGTGCCCGAGATGCCAAAGAGCTAGAGAACTTCCTCTTTGACATGGAGAAATACTTCCATGCAGTCAAGCCTGACTTGGAAGAGGCCAAGGTCTCGATGGCCACCATGTATCTATCAAGTGATGCCAAGTTGTGGTGGCGCACTTGATATGATGAGATTCAAAATGGGTAATGCACGATTGACACATGGGAGGACTTAAAGAGAACTCAAGAACCAGTTTCTCCCAGAGAATGTGGAATACATAGCCCGTAGGAACCTATACCGGTTGCAACACATTGGCACAGTGTGAGAGTATGTCAAGCAATTCTTAGCCCTCATGCTTGACATCTATGACATGTCTGAGAAGGACAAGCTGTTTTACTTCCTAAAAGGCCTCAAGCTTTGGGCACAAACGGAGTTGCAGCTCTACAAGGTGCAAAACTTGGCTTCAGCACAGGCCGTGGCTGAGCGACTAAATGACTACAACACTAATGCATCTGACAAGAAGATGTCTACCCATGGGGGTATCAAATCTACCAAAGCCACCAACAAGGGCAAGGGCACAGGGGGTGGAAAGTTCTACAACAACAAGGACTCTTCCTCATTAAATGGCTCAACATCGGCCACGACAGGCTCCAAGATCATTAGGTGCTTCCTATGTAGAGGGCCACACCGAGTATCTGAATGCCCACAGAAGCAGGCCCTCAATGCTTTACAAGAAAACCCAATATCAGGCGAGGCCTCAAGGGAAGAGGAGGGAGAGGAAGTAAAGATGGGAGCTCTCTGATTGTTGTATGCCCTAAAGGGCCAAGTAGATGATAAGAAGACCATATCTAGGGGTCTCATGTTTGTTGATGTAAAGATAAATGGGAAGGACACCTGGGTCATGATTAACACGGGAGCAACCCAAAACTTTGTTGCTAAGTCTGAAGCGAGGTGACTAGGCTTTAAGTTAGAGAAAGACATAAACTGCATTAAGGCTATCAACTCGGTAGTCTGCCCAGTACATGGCACAGCCAAATCAGTCCCTATTAAGTAGGGAGCATGCACAAGGAAGACTAACCTAATGGCAATCACGATGGATGACTTTCAAGTGATCTTGGGGATAGAGTTCTTACTAGACAACAAGGTCGTGCCCATGCCTTACCTAGAGTCACTTTGCATGTTTAGGGAGATTCCATGCATGATCCCTAATATTTATAAGAGAGACGACGAGAAGTTGATCTCAGCACTACAATTGAACAAGGTCTGAGGAAGGGGGAAATAACCGACTTGACGGCACTGAAGGTAGAGACCAAAGAGCCAACCCAAGACCCTATGCTTAAGGTGGTGTGCAAGGTTTTAGATGAGTTCAATGACATGATGCCCAAGGAATTCCCAAAGAACTTACCCCCACGATGAGCCATTGACCATCAGATAGAGATCATCCCTAGGGCAAAGGCACCTACCAAGGCCCCTTATCAAATGGCTCCTCCGGAGTTAACTGAGCTTCAGAAACAATTAGATGGGTTGCTAGAAGTGGGCTTTGTGCGACCTTTCAAGGCACCTTATGGTGTGCTTGTGCTATTTCAGAAGAAACATGATGGGAGCTTGAGACTATGTGTAGACTACAGGGCTTTAAACAAGGTGACAGTGAGAAACACCTACCCCATCCCATTGATTGCAGATCTATTTGATCAACTTGGAGGGGCCAAGTACTTCTCAAAGTTAGACTTAAGGTTAGGATACTACTAGATTCGCATCGCGGAAGCTGATGAGCCAAAGACCACTTGTGTCACGAGATGTGACACCTTTGAGTTTCTCGTCATGCCATTTGAACTGACAAATGCCCCAACCACATTTGGCACCTTGATGAATGAGATATTTCATGACTGCCTTAACAAGTTTGTGGTGGTGTACCTTGATGACATTGTGGTCTACAGTTCAACCTGGAGGAGCATGTGGAGCACTTCTGCATTATCTTCAGCCTATTAAGAAAGAACCATTTATATGTAAAGAAAGAAAAATATTCATTTGCATAAGAGAGCATTGGGTTCCTAAGCCATGTTGTTGGTAAGGGACAAATAAAAATGGACATAGAGAAGGCCAGGGTTATCCAAGAGTGGAAGCCATCGACCAGTGTGAGTGAGTTGCGATCATTTCTGGGGCTAGCCAACTACTACCACCGTTTCATCACGGGGTACTCAGGAAAGACCACACCACTTACTGACTTGTTAAAGAAAGACTGACCATAGGCATAGTCAGATACTTGATACCAAGAATTCGAAGGACTGAAGCTTGTTGTGGCCTCTAACCCAGTACTAGCATTATCTGACTTAACTAAGCCTTTTGAAGTTCAAACTAATGCTTCTGACTTTGCTCTTAGAGGTGTGTTGATGCAGGACAATCACCCTATGGATTTTGAGAGCAAGAAGTTATCTGAAACAGAGAGACGCTACACAACCCAATAGAAGGAGTTGTTAGCTGTGGTACATTGCCTTCGAGTATGGAGACATTACCTGTTTGGGTCTAGATTCGTTGTGAAAATAGACAATGCAACAGTGTCCCACTTCATGACTCAGAAGAAACTGACCTTGAAACAGGCTCATTGGCAAGAATTCCTATCAGAGTTTGACTTGGCACTGTAGTATAAGACAGGAAGAACCAACAACATGGCAGATGCCCTGAGCCGTAAAGCTGAACTCGCGGAATTGACACAAGGACAACAAAGTGCTTCCCTTGCTAGATCATGTTCGGGAGGGACTCAAGACAGATCCCCAAACTAAAGTGTTATGGCTACTAGTAGAGAGCGGCAAGATAAAGAGATTTTGGACTAATGATGGGCTCCTATACACCAAAATGGGCAGATTGTATGTTCCATGGTCCGGAGAACTGAGGAGAGAACTGATGTGGGAGTGTCATGACACTTTATGGGCAGGCCATTACCGATGGCGCCGAACCTTCGCGTTGCTAAAGTGGGGGTATTTCTGGCCATGCATGCAGGAAGACATGATAGAGTATGTTAAGACGTGCCTCGTATGCCAACATGAAAAAGTTAAGAGAGATAAACCCTTTGGGTTGCTTAAACCGTTGTCATTACCTTAAAGGCCTTGGGAGAGTGTATCCATAGATTTTATCTCCTCTCTGCCAAAAGTGGGGGAGTATGGGACGATCTTGGTGGTAGTGGATAGATTCTCAAAGTATGCTACATTCATCTAAGCCTCAATCAATTACTTAGCAGAAGGGACAGCCTACTTGTTTGTGAAGAATGTGGTGAAGTATTGGGGAGTGCCCTAGAACATTGTCAGTGACTGAGATCTAAGATTCATAAGGCGGTTTTGGATTGAGTTATTCAAGCTCCTCGGGACATAGTTAAATTTCTCAACAAGTGGCCACCCTCAAACCGATAGCCAGACTGAGCGTATGAATGCCTTAATAGAAGAATACATCCGGCACTTTGTAAGTGTCAACCAGAAGAATTGGGTGAACTTGCTGGACATTGCTCAATTCTGCTTCAACTTGCAACGGAGCTCTTCCACCAACAAGAGCCCATTTGAACTTGTGATAGGACAGCAACCACTCATGTCACACACCGTAGCCACTAGTTACCAAGGAAGCAGCCCCAAAGCTTATCACTTCACCAAGGATTGGCATAAGAATGTAGATATTGCTTGAGCCTATCTATAGAAGGTCTCGCAGAGAATGAAGAAATTGGTTGATCAAAAGAGGAAGCTTGACAAGTTCAAAGTTTGAGACTTGGTGCTTGTGAAGCTGAGGGCCAAAAAGCTTCAGTACCTTCATCGTGTTCATTCGAAACTAGTTCGTAAATACGAAGAGTCATTTTCAATCATTGCATGAGTGGGCAAAGTCTCATACAAAGTCTAGCTACCAGCTTGGCTTAAGCTTCATCCAGTCTTTGATGCTAACCTTTTGAAGCCTTATTATGTAGACAAAGAAGATCCAGTCTGAAGCAATCCCACACAACCCACAATCTATGTCACTATAAAGCCTTCGAGAGAAGTTGACCATATTATGACTGAGTGTTAAATGCAAGTCCTTCTAGGCAAGGCAATTCAGATGGAATACTTAGTGAAATGGAAGGGCCTGTTAAATGCCGAAGCAAGTTGGGAACCCGCAAGCACCTTGCTCGCCTTCATCAAACAGATCGATGCCTATCTTGAAGAGAAGTCAATGAGGGCATCAACCAAGTGGGGGAGAATGTCACGGCCATTTTGTCCGGCATTGTTCGCATGGCCATGGCCAGTGACACTTAGTCTTTTGTCCCTTTTGTTGCCTAATGGCATTATTGTAAATATAACCTAATGGCATTGTTGTAAATAAGTCCAGTAAGATTTTCTGAGGGGGTGGATGTTTTCTTCTAGCAACCCCTAAAGGCTTAGCATCCACCTTGTAGGGAAGTGATAGGCCTTAAAAGAGTGTAACCTCTAAGCCTTACCCCTTTGGTTGACGTGGCTCAGTGTTGCTACACACTGTGTCTGGTGATCCCCTTTAGCTCTACAGTTGTAATGTCTTTCTGTTAATGAAATGCAATAGCTCATTTCCTTCTTGTTGTGCATGTGCTTGGCTTGTCTTTCCTTGCTTTGTCTTTGTTGTTGCTTGTTGCTTAGCGTAGTGTTGCTTGGCATGGTTAGCTTAGCATAGGCTGACTTGTGTCACGGGGCACGAGACAAGTGTCGCACAGGAGCATTGAACTAAGGTTGTTCGTGACAATATGTCCACGAGTATTAAAATAGAGAAATACAAGTTATAATAAATAGATTCTCTCTTTTCATAGTTCAATCCCAAGCCCCATGAAAACCTAAGAACCAATTACATTCGTAACTCTCAAAACAATGATGACTAGTCTTCTCATATTCTTTGATAACCCAGAGAAGACCTTATTTTCTAGAAATGATGAAACACTCTATCTCTTTGTTTCGTTCATAGAAAACACCCTACTTTAGCCCCTCTTTTTCTTTTGAGAAACTCTCTTATAAAGAGTCCCTCTCACTTCTCTACTCTTTCATATACAAGGAAAGAGGGCACTTTTAATTTAACAAAACTTCAAAATTAGAAATTTAAATCTCATATGTCGGATTGCTTACCACTCCAAAGGTTGAGAAACAAGATACAAACAATACAACCAACACTTGGCTTGTTCTGTAGCTACCTTGAAAATATGTTATTGTGGTATACTCTACTTATATCTTTGCCAAGACACAACATGTGCACAATACTCCACCTTGGCCCACATTTTAAAACCACCCTTGACATAATTCTACACTTGTCTTCTTTGATGAACTTTGTGCCATATATGCTTGAAACTCCACCTTGAACCTGAATCAAATAACTTGTCAACTATTACAGTAGATAACCATTGGCCTTCAAAACCTCCAGCTACACACCATCAAATCAATACAATCTTGATTCCATCTTACTTGATCATAATACAACAAATGCATATGTGTAGCTTCCCCAAGTCTCCTTGGCTATTTAACTTTTTGAAGAGGGACCTTAATTGTAAGAACTGTCTCACCATTGTTCAATTACCTAAAAGTCAGTAACATCTGTCTTTGCCCCAACTACTAAAACAACCTACACAAGTGTTTGATAGTCCATGTATCATATTTTTAACTCCTATATAGGTCAAAGGAATACCATTAACGATTATATTCTCCATCAAATGATACAAGCCATCACATTTCTCTCCATTTATCAAGACCAAACAACCACACGTGATTTTCATGGATCCACCTACATCTGGATATTGTAACCCATGGAATCCAGACAGCCTAGTGATATTAGGCTCATTTGCTCCTTTGAGACACATACACACCACCCAAAATGCAAACCATTCCATCAAACATCTTGATCTTCATCATCTCAATATTTATGACATCACAAGTAGACCGTCATCTAAATAAACAATGCAAAAATTCTTTTGGAACATATTAAAACATTCTTCCTTAATATATATATATATATATGAACAGGGCATCCATAATCTAATATACATCTATCATGAGAAGAAGTGCACATACCTTTGGAAACTATGAGAACATCTTAATGTATTCCCTATGTTCCTTTGTTGCTACTACAGTCTAGACAATTCCTTTTAATATGACCATATTCCTCTTTTTTATGAGATAATGTTTCCATATTTCTTACAATTTTAATGAACCTAATATTGGTTGTACCATGTATACGAAAGTTTATGTTTTTTCTTTGGATTATATCAATTAAAATTTCTATTTTTATTTGATCCAACCATATGAATATCTAGTGATTTATAAATATAAAATATGAAAAATCCATAAAAATACCTCAATTAGCAACACAAACATCAAGCCTTTTCTATTCATGCAGACTCTCCAATTGACCCTTTAAGGTTCCAAACATAGACTAGATTTGATAGTCATCATAGCTAAAAGTCATGGTGTATTTATAGACCTTAAAATACCCTAGGAATGAAGAGGAAAGCAATTAATTGTCTCTCTTAACACCCTAAGGTTGTAGGAGAGGTTAGACTTAATTTACTTAATATATTTCAACACTCTCCCTCAAGAGGGACACTCTTGGACAATGAACGTGGGGCTGCTAGGTGTGAATCATATAATGTGCATACATGTGCACAGAGAACTCAGGAGAATAATTGCACCACGGGGAGATTTGAACTCGCAACCTAAAACCTGCTCTGATACCATCTTAAATAAAGCAATTAACCATCTCTCCTAAAACCATAAGGTTGTAGGAGAGGTTACAGTTAATATACTTAATATATTGCAAGGATCTGTTACAATATCATCTCTTTAGATGGAGGACTTATTTCCCATTAGGTTGGCGTTAGTATAATTGGATCGGGAATCCAGTTCCCTAATAAATTCATTTAGGTTTCTAAATTTTATTAGAAAACTCTTAAACTTCCACAAATCATGATAACGTCCATCAACACATAATAATTGAACACTTAAAAGAAAAAAAAATTACAAGTAAGGCCTTCCTATAATAAATCACAAATCAATTCCTCCACCAAACAATTTCTCATTTAAGCCTTAGGAATGGATGTTTATCACCATCTAGTCCACAGTTCATGTATTATTAATTATAAATGACTCATATACTATTATTTTATATGTAAAAAAAAAAAAAAAAAGATATTTTAAAGAGCTGGACGAGAAGGTCCCTAAAAACTGTAGTGTTTTACAAAAGAGAGGCTCCAAAAGCAGGTTGACCCAAAAAAATTCCGTCAACCTTAGTACGTCATACGGCTCCCTACAGGATTCATATCCTCTGGTCCACATTTTTAGTGCTCCACTGATAGTCCAAGACACAAAAGAGGTGGGACCCATACATTTTTTGAAAAGTCTCCCTGAAAAAAAAATGTGTACGTTATAGCCCATTAAACTAGTCCCACTCCCTTACCATCTCCCTTCTGTTTATCTTCTCAAATCCCTTCCAACGCATTACCCAAAAGAATATCAGCTCCCTTCCATACTTTATAGGAGGGTCCCAATTAGTTTTGAAAGACCCTATTGCTCCATTCCAACCATATCGACCGAGTAAATGCCGTCAGACCAACGACCAAAGGGTCTTATCTTTAGCAATATAAGCATTTGTTCTACGCCCCATCTGATATTTATTAGACTCCTCAAAAAAATTTTAAAGATCTCTTTTATAATATAAATATATTTGTATCATATATTAATTAAACTTGGAGACATTTGATAAAATTATCTGCCAAATTACTATTTGCAATTTTCTTTTTTTTTATTCCAATTGATATAAGAGATTCTCCTAGATATAATCTCTTCTTATAGGACTGAAAAATTCCTTATTGAATATTCATACCATCATTATTCTACGCATGCAACTTAACTTACCCATATATAATCCTGTATTAGACATCACTCTTTTTCACTTCTTAATAATGTCAAAGTTAAACAAATGACTTGTGAGATAATGTAGAATTCTCAAATCTAGGGACTACTTATGTTATGTATAATGAACAACTTTGTACTAGCAAAAAATTATTCCAGTAATTGAGATATCACCGTCTTATCATATAGTAACTTTATATGTGCTAATTATATACATAACTGAAATGCCCAGTCCCAACCCTTGTTGCAGACATTTCAGGTTCAATAGAATTGGATAACCAAATCTTTCACATATAATCTCATTGAATGTTCATATCCTACTAAGTTATCTCAAGACCTTATGTCATCATCATATGTGGCAATCATACAAAATACTGCACGTGCTTCAACAAAACATTTACTCTATCATTAAGGTGAAGCTATGAATTTGAACAACGAAAAAAAAAATGTAAATAAATGGTTAAAAGGCATATACTCTTCTAATTATATGATTTGCAAAAACAGTTGATGAAGTTTTATTTGAGGTTAAGGTTTTTGTAGCCTACCCAGTTTGTTGAAATAAGGCCTTACAACGATACTACTCTTGTTTCCTACGCTTATTCAACTAATTATTATATTATTTAGGCTGCGTTTGGCAGCCACCTGTAGTGTAATCATTTCATTTGAGTTTCTCAATGCATTTGTAGCCATGAGATAATGGTTCCGTAATGAATATATTCAAATGTATACTGATTTACTAACAACAATTATAAATGAATTCATCTTAGGTTTTTTTGTAAAATGAAATTATTTATGTTATCAAGCACAGATGGCTGCAAATCTGAATGAGTTCATCGTAAACCATCCTGTTGTGGCTACAAATGCCTTGAAAAACTCAAATGAAATGATTACATTACGGGTGGCTGCCAAACAGGATACTAATAAATGAAAATGGATCTAACAGATCCAATCATGGTCATTGGAAACCAATTCCATCTATTTGGGAAAATATCAGCCTGATTCTCCATGTTTTAAAACATCAGTTAAATTTATTATTAATATTTTTAACCATAAACAAGGCTTCCTTTTGCCACTATACAGCTAAACCTTAACACATGTAGAGGATAGTGTCTTGAATATTTGGGGCACTTTTGTGCCATGTCATCCGGTAGGAAGCCACCGCTTCGGGGGAATATCACCTGCGCCGACCCTCTTTGTGCGACGTCGTGAGACAAGACAGAGGGGAAG
>JAOXJP010232711.1:0-10426 GCA_025762735.1 Platanus orientalis | reverse complement strand
ATCATTTTTTTTTTTTAAAAAAAAAACACGACTGGGTTAGTCCCAACCTATAAGAAATCTAGTAGACTATAAATAATTTGAAGTAAATCATGCATTTGAATACTGGTATGTCCAAAAGTCAATACAAAGCTAAACATATATATTGAAGTAGTAATCACAATCATGCTAGTATAGAAATATCAATAGTCACATGTCATATAGAAGTCAATGGTTCAATACAAAGATGTAAGTTCTAATAATAATTCAATGTGGAGGTCAAAGCTTACAAACTCGATGACATATGTTAGTCTTGAGAGATTCAATGTTCTATGATTTTGAAGTATTCAAAGTTTGATGTTCAAAGTGTTTGGAATCCATATGGTTCACAATTTTCGGATATTCAATATTCAGAATTCAAAGATTCAGAGTGTTCAGAGTTCACAAGGTTCAATAATCGAAGGAGTCCAAAGTTCAGTGTTAAAAAAGGTCTAATATTCGATGTCCAAAGGTTTAATGTAAAGTATTTGTATGCTCTGACCAACCCCATAAGTAAGTTCGATATCCTTATTATAACCCCAAAGAGGAGGGCCAATGTCCTTGTTATAATCCCAAGGAGGAGGGCTGATATCCTTGAGTCAAAGAGCATGTCTAAAATACTTTTCAGTGTTCACAGTGTTTGGAATTCACAATGTTCGATGTTTGAAGGAGTTCAAAGTCTAGTGTTCAAAAAGGTCTAATGTCTGATGTCCAAAGGTTCAGTGTAAAGTATTCGTATGCTTTGGCCAACCCCACGGGCAGGTTCGATGTCCTTGTTATAACCCCAAGGAGGAAGGCCGATATCCGTGAGCTAAAAAGCATATCCGAAGTATTTTTCGAAGTTCATAGTGTTCGAAATTCATAAGGTTCGATGTTTGAAAGAGTTCAAAGTTTAATGTTCGACGTTTAAAGGTTTGATGTAAAGTATTCGTATGCTTTGGCCAACCCTACGGATAGGGTCCTGATCTCATGTCAAACCCATGAGTAGAGCCAATGTCCTTGTTATAACCCCAAGGAGGAAAACTGATATCCGTGAGCCAAAGAGCATATTCGAAGTACTTTCTCACACTCAGCCTTGTGAGTAGACCCAAATAGTCAAGGATTCGAAGTTCAAAAAGAGGTTCACATCAATAAATCCAAAGGTTCACATGGTTTCAATAATCGGAATATTTATATAATGTGTAAAGCAATTGTAAGCATCACATTTTCATAAATCTATCACTTCAAAGGCAAATGGTTCACTTAGATTTAATGTTAGTGTATGATTCAATATTCATAAGTTTGGAATCACAATGATTTACTAAGATATCTCATAGAGTTAATGATTTAAACATGTAGTGGAATTCGAAGGTTCACATGGTTCATATAATCAGATAGGAGGCATAGAGTTTAATAAATTCAATGGGTTCAATATGTTTTCATAGAAATATGATTTCACATGTATTCCAATGAATCAAATCATAGAGGTTAGCCAATATTACTTCTAGTGTTCCAAACCAAAAGGGAAGGCATGATTACCTTTCAAATTGATCTTAATTAGAATAGATCTTGAAGGATTCATAACTTCACATAGATTGTTAAAGATTCATATGAGGAAAGTTCAGATTTCACATGTTCCAAGGGATTCAATGAAGGAAATCAATCAACACAGTGTCTAAGAACAATGATCTTTCACAAAATAGGTATAGATTTAAAGAACAAACAAGATCCAATGGTTCCAAGCATAGGTCTATCGAATTTTTAAGAGATTTCAATAAGGAAAGAGTCATTCCAAGCATAAGGAGCATGTAAATTTACTAAACAAGATGAAAACCGTAGATCTAACATGTTTTGAGGAAATGAATTCAAATAATTCCAACAATCTCAAAGAATTCTCTATATATAGCATCATATAATCTGAAATCACAAGAGGGATTTACCTTAAATCACCCATAGAAAGAAAGATATACTTAGTAGAGAAGCTTAAATCCTAGGGCTCACAAGGTTCAATGGTTTAGAGCATGGGTTTCATATATTTTTAAAGATTCTAAAGAGTTTCACATACAAACTCCAAAGATCAAAGAGGGATTTACATCACTTCATCCATAGTAAGCTAGATGTTCTTACTAAAGAGCTTAATCCAATGAACAAACCATATCCAAAGGTTTAACCAATGATTTTACAGGGATTCCAAAGGGTTTTGAATACAAACTCTAAAGATCAAAAATGGATTTATATCACATCATCCATAGTAAGCTAGATGTTCTTACTGAATCTCAAATCAAGGTATCCAACAAAAAAACTTCACTCTAACCTCTATTCACACCTTTCTCTATAAAATAGGCATAGTTTTAACATTAGAATGATGAAACTATAAAGTTATAGTAGAAAAACAAGCTAATCTAGAAGGATTTCCATGGTTGGAAGTGAAACTTATCTAATTGGGGATGAACTCCTTCTCCCTCTTCTCAAAACTCCTCAAGTCTCCTTAACTCTTTCTATTTTGATGTAAAAGAAGCTAGTAGGGTTTCTTTAACTTATATTATGGGTTTTAGGTCGAGTTGGGAGGGTCCCACACTCCCCAAAATGAAGAAATATCGAATTTACCCAATTTTTTTTTAATCTAAGTCATTTGAATCAATCCGAATGTTTTGGACCGACCTTGGATCAATCCAAACATTTTGGATCGACCCTGGATCAATCCAACAAACTTTTATATAGTTTTTAAGACCAGAGAGGTCTTGGTTCGATCCAAAACAGAGTTTTTTTTTTTTAACAACTTTTACCCTCTCTCACGAAAATGATCATAACTCGTTCTAGAAAACTTAGAATCGATCTCTGTTTGTTGGGTTGGAAAATAGACTTCAAGAAATTTCCAAAAAAGTATAGATCATCCTCGGATTCCTTCCGGATTGTTAGGGGGTCCAGTAAGTGACCCAAAATTTGTAAGTCTATCAACACTAACTCCTTGTGGGAGAATTTTATAACTTTTTCGAGGAGACTCGTAATCATACAAAGTTTTATGGATTGGAAACCAGACTCATATATTTTTCCATAGATGTATGGTTGGTATTCTAATTCACTCGGTATTGGCATTAGTGAGCCCACAAAGTTATCCCAAATGTATATTCAGGATAACTTTTGAACTTGATAGGTTCGAGACCCAACTTGGGTCTTACACTTCTAACTTCATCTAATGGGTTTCTAAGTCACTCTATAGCTTGTTTAAACATGTGAAAGGATAATTTTACCCTTATGGGGGTAAAATTACAGTTTTACCCTTTTTATACAAAGTGGGTCATTTCAAAAGGATTTTGGAATTGTATTATAAACTTTCAAATATAAATTAAAAAGAAAATAAAAATGACCCTAAATTATGTCATTGATTTACTCTCTATCCTGATGAGCATTGCAATGTGTATAGTGTGCAATCCTTTCTTATAGTAGAGGTTTGGTTTAGTAGTAATACCCAAGAGTTATTAAATTTGGATTATTGTTTGATTTTTTTTAGGTAGCTTAACAGTCTATATGAGTTTTCATTGAATTTATAAATAAAAAGACCTCAATTATCAGAGTTGGATTGCTCAATGGAAATTTAGGATATTATCAAGAGCTTCATATAAAGAGTCCTTATGATATTCTTTTTGGATTAAAGTCTTAGTTTTGATTTACAAAGACAATTGAGGTTACATGGAATCCATGTCCCACTTTCTAAAATATATAACCCAAGGTATATCTCCATGAGTGTGTCTGTCCTGAAAAATCCAAGCTTGTTAATTGGAATTGGGGATTAAAGTCCCAAAAACATTTATGCTCTCGAGTAACAAAACTAAGATGAAATTTGCTTAGTTAATTTTCTTATAGGGGTTGAAATCAAAGTAATTATTTAAAATTTTGATAATAGACTCAATAATTGAAAATTCCAATTTCATTAAAAAAAAAAACTTTACAATTAGAGTTTTGCTAATTTACAAAAAAAAAAAAAAAAAAATTGAAAAAAATGAAAAAAGAAAACTAGAGCTTTATTTTTTTATTAGTGTAAATAATTAGTTTACCCTAAAACTATTATTAGAATTAAGCTTGGTCTTATTTATATAAGCTTGTTTGCCTGAAAGAATGAGAATAATTAAAAGGGTTCTTTATTCATTAAGATTTATGTTGTATGATGATTTTCAGAATTATCAGTACAATAATCCCCACTAGTATAAATTTGATACTCAAAAATAAAAAATAAAAAATAAAAAAATGATTATTAAACAAACATTTATTATATAACAACTACAATGATGAGGATTAAAATACATTGCTTGATACTCTCTTTGAACCCTCCGTAGAACAAAAAATTGCATTATTAAAATTTATATGCCATATATTTGTTTATTAAATGTGAACAAATTAATTAGGAGTCATCATCACACTTTGATATATTATTTCATGCATATTTGAGTGCCCAACTGTCATCATTTAAATTGTCCAAAATTAAAAATAAGACAATTGTTAGGTTCTAAGCAGTGTTCTCATATGAGAAAAATTATATGGTGGTTTAAGGAAGATAGCCCTATTTATTTAGACGAAAAATGGACAGAAAAACAGTGGTGTTCTGCTGATCTTTCTAATATTATCTATAACTTGTCTCTCATGTATGGTAATAAAGTGATTATGACCAACATTGATATTGTTCAAAAACAATGCAAAAAAATATATATATTTAATACAATTATGATTTTGTTCATTTTTTAAAGATAGCAATCGAGTAAAATGTTGATTTAGTTCATATTTATATAATAAGATGAGTTAATATATTGGTTATTTAGTTTCAAATATGAAACTGTATTCTCATAGTTTACATATCCTAGTACATAATTGTTTAAAATCATATATCCTAAGTTTACAACTTTAAGAAATTCAATTGTTGTTGGAAACTTTCATTGGGATATATCTCATAAATTATTGTTTCATTGAGGTTGAATAGACTAATTTTATTTAAGGATTGATAATGTGAAAAGTCTTGAAAATCAAATAGCACCATGAAATGTAGGAGTTTTATTTAGTAACAAAAAAACCTTATATATAAATAATATGTAAGTTATAATCGTGTGTTTCCTACAATCCAATGTTAAGAGATTGCTAAGGTCTCTAACAATAAAAAAAGAATTTGAAGAAAATAAATGGCTATGGAGAAAGTCTTCAATGCTAACATGGTTGAAAGTTAATATTAAAATATAAAAGACAACTTTTCCAAAATAAAGTGTTTACTTGGATATATGCGTTTATAGTTTACTTTATAGAGGGGAATTTACTTTACCATACAAAATATTATATTGTTGATATACAATGTACCAACCAAATCTATAGAAACAAAAATTTTCTTGTCCTCTTACAAATAAGTAGTGGAAGGGAGTAGATTTATATAAAAACAAAAAAAATTTAGAGCTCCAATGTGATTGATAAAAAAGTAGTCATATAGGAAAAACCTTTCTAACATATATTTTTTTTTATGGGAAATATGGTATAAGGTTAATTTTTCATTAGAAAATGAATGAAATTATGGTTGAGTTTGATGAGATCTTATGAATTCTAATTGGAGGTGTTATTGCTTTGAAAAGTTACTTATATTAAATGAAATTATTTTTAGTATTTCATACATGAAATTATAGCTTATCAAACTTGTATTTAAAAGTACATATCTTCTTATTTACTTGGAAAAGTTAAACTCCCAACAAATGATAGATAAGTTTAGGATATACTTAGGGAAGGTACTATACCTATCTATTATGCCTAGAACATAATTTTACGGATGAAAACATTTGTCTATTATAAATATAACATAATTTTATATATGAGAACATTTGTCTATCATGCATAGAATAGAGTTCATAAATGAGACCAATTTAGCTTCTTAAATTTCAATATTTTGAAGAGTGGGGGGTATCTAACTTGTAAGCTTGCTAGATTGATAAAATAATTAAAAGAAATGAATATGTTGCTACTAATTTTATTTTTAATGTTATGAGTAGACGCAATAGTTATATATAAAACTGGAAAAGACTATTAAACTTTCAATAATGCTCATGTGAGTTGACATTTCTATGTTATCCCGTTGTTCTTGAAAAGTACAATGATGTTATTGGATGTCTAATTTAGATGAATCAAAATCCACCAATAAACATATTTCACTTAGAAGAGGAAAAACATGATAAAAATTTTAATAGTTTCAAAATATATGTACCTATGTTGGTACATTATCACTACTACTATAGCTCGAGGTGATGATATAGTAGGTATATTTTAAAAAAAAAAAGTAATGTGGCAATATTACTATTGATTAATGGAATTTAAAATGTCAAATATGAAGTTGGAAAATCTTTTGGCTAAATCACTGACAAGGAAGTTAGTTTTTGAGCCATCGAGGGGGATAGAGTTTAACCCACTAGATATACAACTATTGATGGTAACCCAAACTATGTGACTAGAGATCCTAATAAATAAGTTCAAAGGGTAACAATAACTATGGAGTCTGTATGCAATACTACCTGGAACGACAATGCTAATTGCAACACATGAGGATGAATTTATAACTCTTAATGAATTTATATCCTTTTATAGATAGTGTATTTCAATTGCAATGCAAATTTAATAGACTCACCTATGTGAGTGTGGGGATGGAGCTGCTCCCCATGAGAACTAGAGCTTAATTCTCTAGAGCACTCATGAGAATCTAAGTGGTACACAGGGCTTGAAAAGTGCTAAACCGAGAGCTTTTAGCAATATAGAGATGATGTTTAGATATCTTATATAGTCGGTTTACATATAGGAATTTTGGTTAAAATAAGTTTTTACACCAAAATTCTATAAATCCTATATTAATTATCCTAATGCTGATTCAAGTCCAAAAGACATTAATTCCAAGGAATCTCTTACCTTCATTGAAGTCTAAAACAAACTTTATTAGATTCAAATTTATGGGGTGATTGTTGTATTTTTTGCCTAAATAAATTCTCATTCAATTATAGTATTTAATAAAAAAAATTATATTATTTAGTTTTTAATGGTAATTGACTCTTTGAAATTTTTTTTAATTGATTTGTCTAAAATAGCTAAACAACTTTGAAATATTCTTGTATAGCTAAATTATCATATGTGGATGATTTGAATTTATTACTATCTTGCAATTTTTATCATGACACAATTTGTGTACTAGTAAGAGAGTTAAACCTGTAAAGGTTTTTCTCTAACCCCAACCTTATATTTATAATTTATAATTTATACTTTAATACACATTAATTTTTGTGATGTTGGAAAGCCCATAAATAAAAACTACCGATTTTCTACTGCTAAGAAAATAGTTAATTTGGTTAGCCATTTTCTACCGTTAAATAGTAGTTAATGAGATGCATTACCCTTGGATAATAATGAGTTTTTTGATGAGAATCAACAACTTGAATCCAAGGATCAAATATAGGATCAAATATGTGAGTATTATATATTGAAAGTGAGAAAGTAATGATTTTTTGAGATATCGTTTCTCTAAGATAAATCTTTTATATTATTTAGTCTACAACTTTAGCTTTGGTAAAAACTCACCTAACCTCTGCTTTGGATTGCAACCTTATCATGAAAGATATTAGAGGGTTGCTAAATCTTGTAGGTTAAACACAAGTCATCCCGTTGCACTAAGGAAGAGATCCAAAAGGGATGCGGAATCAGATTTAAGCAGTGTCTAAGACACACCTCAACCTTAACTCTACATCTGTTCAATTGATGACTTGATCCACGGTACCTTTAAGTGATTTTGGGTATTTTTATTATATATGTGTTGTAAATATGTTTTTGTCATTGTATTGCAACCTGATTCAGGATTCATATAATTTTACCAACATCCTGATGTGGGACTAAAGAAGGTGAAGTCCCTACACAACATGTGAAAACACAGAAAAGTTAAGACATAACTACAACATGTTTATGTAAAATGACTTTTCTATAGCTTGATAATTATTTATGTAGTAAGGGTATTCAAGTTATTTCTTTGTGCTAAATGTGTGAAAATGGGGTGAAAAATATGTTTTTGTCTTTTGGAGTTTCGGTCAATGGTTTTTTTTTTATTATAAAACTTTAAAGATAATAAATATGACAATCACCACCACCATCATTATTATCAACAACAACAACAATTACTACTACTACTAGTATAGTAGAGTCGTGTTAAAGCAGTGAGAGAAGATCTCCTTGGGGTAATTCAACCAGATATTTGGTTTTAACTTGAAAAAGTGAATGCCAACATTGCAAAGGGATGCATGCCCTTTACACCAAGCTTTAGTGGCTACAGTACTTACAGGACCTTTTATAAACCGTCACTTGTTTACGGTTTTGTCACACACCCAACGACCCAACAAAACGCTTCTATTTACCTAAACACAAATCCCGCTTCCTAAAAAAGAAGAAATCTAAAAACCCAAACACCGCAGACAACCTCTTCTCTATACCTTACACAAATCTCAAAAGTTTTACACCTCTCTCTCGTTCTCTCTGTGAAAAAAGAGTTAAATTACTTAAACCATGGAGAACCCACTTCTTGAAACAAGACCAAAAGATGAACAAGAAGCTGAAGAAGTAGAAAATGGAGAGCAGAAAACCACTGGCAGTTTCTCAAACCACCTAGGCCCCAAAACAAGGGAGACAGAGCTAAGACTCGGATTCTCTGTAATTGGCTTCGACGAAAATGTCTGTTTGGCCGGAAAAGGCTGTAAACGGCATCCTACAAAAGATGAAACGCTTTTTGAGTTTACGCTGCAACAGCAAACTGGAGGCTTCGGAGCCAAACGATGGTTTTCTGATACAGAAGATGTCTTTCAAAATCAACGGAAATCGCGGCCAAAGCAAGAAGAAAACTCAGCTTTCCAGCTTAACCATCAACAGATCATCAACCCTTCGCCTCCTGCTCCCAGGTCTGTCTTCAATCTCTTGACACAAGTTTTGTTCAATTTTTTGCTAGCAAGTCGCACCTTTATATGATTTTCCTTCTTTTTGTTTTCAATTTATCACTAATTTGTCACCAGAAAATGGAAAAATTAAAGGCCAAAAATTAAAAAAAGAAAAAAGAAAAAAAGGATCACTTGTAATTTCTCGTGGAGTCCTCTATCTTCGAAAGCAAACATAACTGCCAGTTTAACTGTTAAAAAAAGCAGATATAAGGGGAAAGAGTCATATGATGGCCGTTAGTACCGTTTTTTTTCAGATCATTATAATGTTTTAATATTGCTTCGTTGATGTTTAATTACTTTTTTTTTTTTAAAATTTCAAATAAAATATATAATAAGTCAGTATCATAAGTTTTTACCAATAATATTATAGACAATTGTTGAGCACCCACCGTTATAACAGTTACAAACTGTAAAGCAAAATAGCATCTCAGCACCCTTGTTCTTTTGTCATGTCAAATTCAAAATAAGGAACTATATATTGGGGTATGGCAAGACCCATAATGGACCTTATAATTCAAAATAAGGAACTATATATATATATTGAAAACCTCTAGCATCTTCAACAGTTTGCCCTTTCCTTATCATTGAACCAGTCTGTTTCCCTCTCACTTTAACAGATAGCATGTAGTTGGAGTTCTGGCTAATTCTCTAGATAGGATTATTCTTCTACTTTTCCCTCTCTTCAATCTACTTTTCCCCAATCTTGTGCTGTCGTGAGGAACACACATGATATTTTCGAGCAAAATTTGTTAGGTTTTAAGTGGCCATGACAAAGAAAGGGGAGGGAATAGCTTTTCTTGACATGATTTGATAAATCTTAGATGAGATTTCATAATGGATGTGATGGAATAGGCACTGGGCTGCTGTAAAGCTTTTGGGTCGGTGCAATTAGAATATTTAATATAGTGGCCGATAGAATAGACCAAGATTACAATAAGGACTATAAACCCTTTGCAAGAACCTGTTCGATTAGAATCTTTTACCTTTGAGCTAGAATTGTAGCTGCAGAAGCTCCGTATATCTTATGAAAAGCAAGCCACTGGTTTTTGTCTTTTCTTGCAATTGGCAAAAGCAAAGATTTCTTATGTAAAGGGAAGGAGGAGGTTACTATGTAAAGACATAGGGAGTGAGATGAAGTTTGTCCGGCTTATTATTGTGTTTTTTGTTTGTTTGGGGCTTTGGGAATGTCTTATGCCCTTTCTCAATGAATTTTCTATAATCAAAAGGAGTGAAAGGCAAAAAAAAAAAAACCAAGTTTTAATTTTTATTTAAAAAAAAAAAAAAAAAAAAAGCCTTAAAGGATTTTGGGATGGGAAAATGTGTTAGGTCTAGGCTGCTACTCGGCCCACAGAAGAGTCCCCTAGTGCTATGTAGACGGAGAATGATTGTCTATTTTGAGACAGACCTCTATTATCGTGCATTGATTGACACATGATGTGTTTTTGAATTTG
>JAOXJP010232710.1:0-10426 GCA_025762735.1 Platanus orientalis | reverse complement strand
TATTTTTATATATATATATATATATATATATATATATATATATATATATATATATATATATATATATATATATATTTGAAAAGCCAAATTTCATTAAGAGAAAAGGGATGACAAATCCCCAAAGACAACAAGTAAGCACAAACCAACAAGAAAAAAGAAAAAACACTACATGAAAAGATTACAACAAACCCTTTTGGAGTTAGTCGTTGAATAGTCCTCTCCAAGGTTACACTTGATACCTCAGAAACAAGACGAGTCATTCTCTTTTGAAAATATTCAGGGCTGGCTCAGAGCAACCTTCAAAAACCCTCTAGTTTCTTTCAAGCCATATACACCAGCAGACGGCAAGGAAAACCAACTCCCACAAGGATCTACCTTTCTTATGGGTCTTAAAAACCCTCCAAGCAAGAAGGAAGCTACATAAATTCATAGGCATAGGCCAAGCCAAACTAATTTCCCCTAGGAAGCAAATCCAAACCTCTATAACGTATGGGCAATGTATAAAAATATGCTCAATACTTTCTTCCTCTTTCAAGCAAAGGAGGCAGGCATTGGAAATGATTGTCCCTCTCTTTTGAAGCAGGTCGATGGTTGGTAAACAACCTTTGACCGCGGACCAAAGGAAAAAAAGCAACCTTAGATGGGATTTTAAGCATCTAGATACGTTGCCACACCTCATTAGAAGCAGTCTCCCTTCACTAAGCCTCCCTATAGGACTTGACAGAAAAATAGTCATTCCTTGATTCATTCCAAACCAACCGATCTTTGATATTTGCATTCAAGCCAATAGGGTCAATCCACCTAATCAAGGCACCCATTTCCTCCACCTCCCAATCATTTAAGCTTCTTCTCATATCCACATTCCAAGCCCCACCACTAGGGAGTTGCAATCAATAATCATTAACTTTGACCTCCTTATTCCTAACAATACAGAAAATGAGGAACCTCCAGCATAAGACAACGAGGAGGGCACCATCTGTCCTTCCAAAATTTGATGTTTGAACCAGACCCTACTTCAAATTTAACCTTGCTGAAAAAATCGGAACTTCCCTTCACGATAGCCTTCCAATAACTACAGCCATGAGGATTGGAAGGTATGTTAGAGGCCCATTCATTTGCCAACCCATATTTGCAAACAATAACCTAACGCCACAAACTATATGGTTCTTTCCCAAATCGCCAAAGCCATTTTTGAAGAAGAGCCTTATTCACATCCCGAATTCGAGTTATCCCCAAACCATCCAGTCTTTTGGGCTTACAAATATCATTCCATGCTACAAGATGCATGCCTTCATTATTTGTGTTGTTTCTCCAAAGAAAATCTCTCTGAAGGCTTTCGATTTTCTTTTTCAATAAGGCAGGAATAGGAAGCAGAGAACAAAAAATAGGTAGGCAAACTAGATAGAAAATTTTAGTAGAACCACTTGCCCCCCTTTAGAAAGAAAATGCCCTTTCCAACTTGCTAAGCGCTTATGGATTCGAGATACAACCGGATTCCACACCGCGGTATTTTTGAACTAAGCACCTAGAGGAAGTCCTAAGTATGTGGTTGGAAGGGAACCCACCGAGCACCCCAAACAAGAAGCAAGTCTCTCAATATTACCCACTCTGCCCACCCCAAAAATCTTGCTTTGGAGTAAATTGATATTCAAACCCGAAACCACCTCAAAGCAACGGATTATGCATCTCAAATACAGTAGGTTTGACTCAGAGTCCTTACACATGATTAAAGTATCATCTGCAAACAGTAAGTGAGAAGCCAACATTCTTTCACCTCCTATATGAAAACCCTCCAAAAGACCACCTGAATAAGCTTTGGACAAAAGAGCTCCAAAGGCTTCCGCCACAATCATAAACAAAAACAGAGACAAGGGATCCTCTTGACGAAGATCTCTAAATGCATGACAGAAGTCCATAGAGGCTTCATTCACCAAAGGAGAAAAGGAGGTCGTACCAACACATTTTTTCATCCATTTACACCATTTATTGCTAAAACCCATACGCCGCAACATATAGAAAAGGAATGCCCAATTCACTCTATCATACGTTTTTTGCAAGTCTAATTTACAAAGGATACCCGACTCCCCTTTTTCTCAAAATTTCATCCAAACATTCATTGGCAATCAGCACCCCATCAATAGACTGCCTTCCTTCAAGAAAAGCACTTTAATTAAGAGAAATCACTTCTCCTAAAATAGTTTTCAACCTACAAGCTAAAGACTTGGCCAGAATTTTATACATACTTCCCACTAAGCTAATAGGTCTAAAGTCTGACACCCTATTTGCCTTTTCAAATTTTGAGATCAATGAAATGGTAGCATTACTTCCAATGTCCAAGAAATTATGCTCATGGAAACAGTGCAAGGTCTCCATCATGTCCTTGCCCACCACATCCCAGCATTGCTTGAAAAAGGCCATTGTGAAGCCATCCGGACCAGAGGCTTTATCATCCTCCATACTCCAGACCACCCTTTTAATCTCCTCCTCCTCATATTGACTTTCCAACCACACGCGCGAAGCTACTGAAATTCTTTTAAATTGAACCACATTTAACATAGGTCTTCTAAAACCTGGCTCTTTGAACAAATTCATGAAATAAGAGGCATTGTGCCTATTCAGATGATCCCTTTCTACTTCTCTTCCATCATCATCCACAAGAGACATGATATAATTGGTATTTCTTCTACAAGTTGCCATTCTGTGAAAAAAGCGGATATTGTTATCCCCTTCTTTCAACCACTTAACTTTGGCCCTCTGCTTCCACTTAATCTCCTCTAGGCATGTGACTTTTTCATATTCTTGCTTGGTTGAATCCCTAAGCTGCTTTTGAGGGTCAGAAAAGCCTCCTTGATGCTCAATAGAATCCCAATACCGGATCTCCTCTAAGAGACATTTCTTCTTGGTCTCGACTGCTCCAAACGATTCTTTGTTCCAAACTATGATTCGATCACGCAGAAGTTTCAATTTCAACCTTAATTGCTGCTCCGGCCTATCTGGCACCACAAAAGAGCTCCACCAAACTGTGACTAGATCCTTAAAACCGGGATATTCCAGCCACAGGTTTTCAAATTTAAAAGGCTTGGGGGCCCCACCTCCCTGCTTACCACATAAGACCAGGGGAATGCGATCCGAGATTGATCTTGGTCTAGCCAGCCCTTTGGAAAACGGAAAGACCTCATCCCATTCCGGGGACAAAAGGAAACGATCAAGCTTACTCAAAGAGGGGGGAGATTGAAGGTTTAGACCAAGTGAAGAAAGCACCAAAAAACTCCACATCTCTAAGGCTATAGTTATTAATAAAATTCAAAAAGATCACTGACCCTGCAGAAAGCCCTCCCCACCCCCAAATCTCTCGTCTGCCTCCAAAATCTCATTGAAGTCACCACAAACACACCAAGGGCCTTCCCATAAACTTCGAATATCAGATAGCTCTTGGAAGAATAAGGGCTTCAAGTCCTGCTGACACGGCCCGTACACTCCCGTCACCTGCAGAAACTAAAGTTTTCTGGGTTATGCCATCTGAAGATGCAATAAACCTAGGGATATTTGCTGGAGACTTATTCTACTGAGGGTACATCGTCAACAAGTTGATACAGACTTTTATAGCATCTGATTGGACACGTCGAGCCCTCGATCAAGTAGTATTGGTTGATTGTCAGAATTGCTAACCTGCAGCACTCATACTTGCTGTTAAGATTTCTTGTGGTCTGCTCTGGGATTAGCACCACTCGTGGACTCTGAACATCTGGTGATCTACCTTGCTGCGACGTGTCCTGTACACTATTCTACAGCAGAATCACTCATGTCCTGCACTGTTCTGATCATCTGAATAAGGCCCAACCTGTGTGTGATTACAAAGAGTTGAATACTTGTGTGATCGCTCAGCCCTTATATTGTTCTGCCCAGAATTTATACCTATTTACTGATTCCCTTATCCTATCTCAGATCCTTAAAAGCCACATAAACTTCCTTCAACCACACTGTTTTAACTTTCAACAACCCTTGTTCTGACCCTTCTAATCCTATAACAGTCCTAAATATCCTTTCTGCTTTAAACCTCTGTCTTAAGTTTAAACAGTCCAACAATAGCTCCATTCTGCTGTTTCAGTCCCATCCTTATCCCAAAACAGCCTCTATTCTGTACTAAGCTTAAACCCCATAATAACCCATAGTTAAGCTGTTGGATCAGTCCCAGAACAGAACCTGTTTGAACCCATTCTTCACATACTGTTGACCCAGTTGTAAACCCTATTAACCTTTTCTTTTAGCCCCATAATCCCTACTGTTCTGCCCTACCACAATCCCCTAAGTACTTTGCTGTTTGAATTAACAGAATCTGTTTTGGCCATTATTTGGACTCACATAGCCTACCCAAGACCTTATTTTTGCCTTGCTAACCTTAGTCCTCAACTTGGGGTTTGACCCTTCTTTGATTAGTATTTCACACCTGTTGTTTGACCCAAATTTCTGAACCATACTCAACCACCGACCACCTATTTCCTTCAGCTGTACCTAATCCTATTACTTGGAATGTTTGGCCTTCATTACATTGATTTAGTTGTGCTTAATCCTTAAGTGAGCTGTTGTTCTGCGTCAATATTGGTATCAAAGCTTGTGTGTTGCATCAAAACTCCGCTAAAGTTGGTTTCATGGGTCAACCTATGAACCAAAACTCAGTCCACTGGGCTAACCACCAAACCAAGAACCAACCCGACCTGCATCAGTCCCTCTGGTTGAGAGAAAAACTTGCCCTCAAATTTTAATGTTGCTTATCAATTCAATCACCCACTACTTGTGTTGTCTTTTTCCTTTCCATTTTAATCTTCCATATTTCACTTGATTTTTGAGATCAATCACTTTTAATCCATCATTCGCCTTTTGAATCTTCTCATCTGCTTCTTTTTCTTTCAAATTGGCAATGACATGTCGTAGCTCTATATTAAAGATGAAATCATTTTGATCCCAAATTCGTTGAGAGCAAGACCAATTAGTTACTCTTATCTCCATCTTTATTGACTGCCTTTTCATCATCATACTTGCTAAGAGATGAGCTCTTCAATGAACACCTGATCTTCATGCTCCATATATTCATCAAAAATTGGTGGAAATTCCCAATTACCAATTGCTTGCTTTTGATTCTACGTTATGAATACAGATTTCTTCATCACATTCGTATTGTTCCCCAACAGTCAGCTCTTGAAGTAAAGCACAATCACGAAAAAGGGGTTTTGATAATTTTCTCCAACCCATCATCATGGGTGGGAGTTTTGATTTGCACAATGTGTTGGGTAAGCATCTCAACTTGCCTTTGGAGTTGTATAATTTCTTCTTGCTGAGCCACAACAATGGTGTATTCTACAGCAACACTTCTTTTATATTCTTGGTATCGCAAAGCCATGACGAAGAAGCAAGCTTCAACTGAGCTCTGATACCAATTGAGGCAGCCCAGAAGTGGCACGACACATGCACTTGATGTAGAAGATGGAAGGTGGCGCGACCTGAAAGAGGCACAACACATGCACTTGATGTGGGAGAGGTAGGTGACACCAGCACGACACATGCACTTGATGTGAAAGCGGGAAGGTGGTTTACTTTAAAGGAAAACCAAAAAAAGACTTAGCCGTTTTAAAGAAGAAACGACACAAAACTTGATAACAGTGGAATTCTCAACACCCCAAAGCTAAAAAAGTTCACATATAATTTTTTTTCTCTCAAAATTCAAGTCTTGCTTACATGATATGGTAATGCCCTTCTATAGAGAATTGGGGGAGGGGGGGGATCTTCTTTCAAAAGCCACTAACTAGGAATTAAATGCTTTACACAAAAGAGCAAAATAAAGCATTTCCCATGTAACTAGAATATATAGAAAAGAGCCTTCCCCATGTAACCAATTCCCCTTTCCAACAATCCTTCTCTTCCCAAGATAACTAATTCAAAAGATTCTAGAAGTGTATAAAAAACTAAGGGTTCTTGATGACTTCTCCACTAAATTCCATTAAAGTTGGTTTCATGGATCAACCTATATATAGATGCATAGATATTTTCCTTAAGCGGATCAAATACGAACCGGATACAGATGCTTAGGCAGATAGTTGACAGCCCTAGTGGGAACTCCCCAATAGCAAACCACTATAAATTCGCTTTCCCTTAAGGTGAACTAATTTCTACAAGATGAAGTTGACTGTTAACTAAATCCATTCCATTACAACGCAAAAAATGATCCATGACTCTTTCACTTATGTTTCCTTTTATGGCAGAGCACTAGAACAGACTATGAAAATTAAGCATAATTTGATCACTTTCTGCACAAAAGTTAATGATTGTCCCTTATACAATTCCAGCAAACAAACAGCAGTGAAATTTAAATCTCATAGTAATTTACTGTAAATTCTAACACATGTAAGCAACATACAGTGAACAAGAGGATCGCAACCGCTGCCTGGATCATCTGTTGAAGAAGAACACCTTTGACTACAGTCCCTTTCGAAACCAGGTTCTTAACATCTTCATCTTTCCTTGAGTGCAACCGATAATTTTCAAGGGATCCCAAAACTAAATAAATGCCGGAATATAGCCAATAGACAATAATAGGCATTAAAGTCCCCAACAATTCATCTGACACAGAAAAATCCATGGGCAAGAAGAAGACCACCACAAGACGCAGAGAACTCCACCAAATTCAGCACCAACGCTACAAACCCGCCTTATAGCTCACACAAAAAAAGATGTCTAAAGTCCAAATTCTCAAACAACACGACTGGAGCAAAACCCCCACTAAAAACAAATATTAAGAAACGATCAGATGAAAGCTAACTGAAAACAGGTAGCCGAGGTGCTAAAAAGACTACAGATTCCACGACAAAAAGCTAAACGGGAAAAAAAAAATCAGTAATTCACAGAAAGAGCCGACGGATTCAATCAATTTTCCAATTTCAGTTTCTAGCAAAACTTTCAAAAAAATCTGAAGGAAGGTTTTGAAAGGAAGTCAAAAGTCTAAGGAGAAACAACCTAATTACATCATCATAGAATTGAGAAACCAAATCCTTGACAGAGATAAACCAGAAAACTAAACCCTAACCCTAACCGATCAAGGATTCAGAAACGCTATTCCTCTTCTTTCGAATTTTTATTCGAATAACACATCTTTTTGAAACCAACGGAGTAAACAAGGGGGAGAACAGACGCGACGACTAATTTTAGGGTTCGGTATTGGAGATATTTGGGAGCAAGTCGTTGGAGCCAAAGCTGACAGAGAAAGGAAGAGAGAGAGGATCATGAAACGGTCGGTCGTTTTCCGCATGCGAGAAAAGAAGAAGAGGAGATTTTTTTAACGGAAAACGTGGGCCCCTTTGTTGAGGGAGTTTGAATCCTCTCCAATGACTGACTGAAGAGATACCACGCCAGCACCGATTCCTTGCTTGACACGCTGCCTGACGAAAAGTATTTTGGTAAATGGGAGACTGTATGTGTTGATATTTATTTACTAAAATGCCCCTTAAATATTTTTCACCCCCGAGGTTTCCAGCAAAAAATTGAAAAGATGCATTTTACCATGAATTTGAGGATGCAATTCATTTTTCCATCACGTGTCAATCTCTCCAGTGTTCGACTGGAGATTACTGGAAGTTATTGGTGGGTGGCCGGGTTGGGCATTCAATCCTGTTTGGTTTTCTCGTCAATGGACCCGGTGAAGATTTTATACTCTGACCCCTAACCTGCACCGACATCCACTGATGGTCAAGCAGATGAAAATATCGCACCAAAAGTGAATTTCACTTTTTGGGGCATGTGTAAATCACTTCTGATGCTGATGTGGCCACCCTTTGACCTAAGCATTTGCATATGAAGGCAGTGGACCATGGTCAATGGTCGCGGTTGTGGACAGCAAAACATAGGAAGCAGTGGAGAGTATTCGTAAGCGTACTGCATGTACGCATGAAGGATAAAAACAGAAACCCTTCTGAAAAATCAAAACAAAACAAAAACAAAATAGCACCCACAAATGTTTCCACGAGGAAAAGTTTAGCTCAGGTAGATTTGCCTTAGGTAGAAAAATTTAAAGAAAAAAGGATTTCTTATTGATTTACCATAATTACAATGCCTCTTTATAGACTAACGCAAAAATAATGTAAACAAAAAAAAAAATCAAAACCTCTGGACAATCTTAATTTGATATTCTATCTTTATTTTCCTTATATCCCGTCAAAACACATGAGAATTTTGATGAAAGATGTGTTTTCGTGTCAATGTCACTTGATTTAATGATAGTCCAATGCATGATGATTTTGGTTGTCCACTAAAGCCACTAATGGATAAAATTCATCGACAATGCCAATAGTTTTGGGTTGCAAATTAATAGATTGTCGTTGCAATGATCAATGATGATGGATTGTCGTCGTTATGTTCAATGATGTTGATGGAATATGTGACGAATGGATGAACCAGTTATACGAAGGAAGAGATTGAGTAGGTCTCTTTTGGACCACAAAACAAGGACTTCTATAAATCAAAGACCTGAATGGATCATAGATTGGGCCTCACTGGCACCAAGTCGCAATGGGCAAACAATATCCAATCATTTATAGATTGGATTCACAAGGGCTCATTTTTCCAGCCTCAAAAACTTTTTTTTATTTTTTGGTAATCTTCTTCGTCCAAGCAAATATTGTAGGAAACAACACATGGTGAACGACTCTTTTTATCAAGATGACCATGGCATTGGGTGAATATGAAATCTTGAATGATTGTAATGGATTCCAAACAATTGAAGTTATTGCTGGTGAGAAAGATAAGGTAGGTGTAGAATCCAGCTGGGCACGGACAATAGAAGAATGGCTATTTAGCAAGTGGCAACGGCGGCATCCACAATGATGCAAGTTTGAGCAATGGGGCTGATTTTTGTCTCATACAAACACAGCGACGTTGTGGATGATGAGGGTGCTCAAGAGCTAGTTGGAGGCTCAACCACTATCATGCACTCAGTTACATCAACCTTGACGTTGCCTTGGCATTGGTTGAGATTCATTAAGAGCTTCGGGCTGTTGAAGATAGAACACAAGCGTTTCGTGTTATTATGATCATCTTTTTTCAATGGTTGGTTGAAACTTTATGATCATAGGGATCCGTAATAGATCTGATTTGCATAGGTTACATAACAGATGCTTTGATTGACAATGGGGTTGTTCACAATAGCAACTGGTGCACTGGTGCTTAGATGCAGTTTAGCTCCAGTAAGGATAGACGTTGGATGACCATGGTGGAAAGATGCTAGGTTATGTACAAAGCGGATTTCCTGCAGTTCTTTTACTGTAGTGAAACTGAAGCACCAGGGCGTCGGGTCCACCCACGTGTCACCCAACACTCTGATGCTTCAGTTTTACTACGGTAAAAGTGCTCCAGAAAATCCGCTTTGAGTTATGTAGAACGGTCGGGTAGAGGTGACAAACAGTATTACCCTTGTGACCAATGGTTGCTATATAGAATGGGTGCAAACTGGTAGATGATAGAAGAAGTTTAGACAATAAAGCAGTAATGAAGATGGTGAGTTTTTATTCACAAGGAGTAAAACAAGCAGAAAGTAGGTCCAGTTGGCGATGCTCAGCAGCAAGTGATAGATGCCACCCACCGAGAAAACGCAATGAAGAAATTTGATGAAAAGTGGATTCTTAATTGATTGACAGTAATTACAATGCCTCTTTAAATTGGCTAAGACAAAGATAAAGATGGAAATAAAAATAAAATCAAACCATTGAACAATTTTAACCTGATATAATCTTATCACAGTAGATATTAATCAAATCCTAACACAACTAATTCTATCTTATTTTCCTAATGAAAGTTATTGTATAAACAAGAAGGGTAAAAAATAAATAATTTGTGTGGGTAGTTTTTTGTCTTTTCATTGGCAATTTGTCTTTTTGTGTTCACGTAGTAGCTTGTGGTAGGTAAATCTTCTTGACCTAATATTTTGGTTATGGATAAAGATTTGTTGTAGTAAAGATATGTACTACTTTTTTTTTTTGTTTTGTTTTTTTGAAATATAATAAGACTCTTAACACATCTCTCCCCTATCACCTTAGGGTTTTAGGTAGGGCTGCAAACAGACCAGATATGAGTATATCCACTTCCATATCCTATTTTAATGGATATTATAAAACTATACCATATCTTAACCGTTTAAAAAATTATGATTTTGGACCAGATTTTGGATATTCGAAAAAGAAAAAGAAAAAAAAAAACATAAAAGCAATTCCAATATGTTGTCACAATGCACTCTTCCCTAACCCATGTCCATCCTCTCCAAAATCTTCGATGTATACCTATGGGTGCTGAAATGGATCAAGATGGAACAAATATGAAGTAAATAGTTGAGATATTTTTAAGAGTTTTAGTTATTAGGTTATTTATGATTGTTGGATTAGTTTTA
>JAOXJP010232709.1:0-10426 GCA_025762735.1 Platanus orientalis | reverse complement strand
GGCACCCCCTCCCCCATAATTTGACACTGAAGATGAATTAAGTGTTTCCAAGGTTGGCCATGGGCCTGGTTTATCTCTCTTTCTCCAAGGGTTGATGCCACTCATGGCTCCCCTCTCTTTCTTCTTCTATAGGTGCAACTGCAGGCTCCCTCCCTTCTTCTAAGTATATCTCTATTATTTTTCTCTATCTCTCTTAATCTCTTCTTAATTTTCCCTTTCTTTCTATACCACTTTACTATTCTTCTTTCCATCATTATTCTTCTTCTTCCTTTCCCATTAATCTCATCAAAATTTCATGAAATGTTAATTGTGAAACCCTTAAACACGTCAAAAATTACCCTAAATTTTTTTGGAATTTCTTGACACATCAAAGGGCATTTTGGTAATTTTCACAATTTCAGTCCAAAATTACAAAAATACCCTTATGGGATCTTTTCTTCTATTTTCTCCTTCTTTTCTATTCTTTCTCATCCTACCTCTTTTCTTAATTACTATTGTTTGATTTCTTGATTATTCGTGAATTTAAATTAAATTCTTGATTTATTTTGCTTATGCATCCTTTATTTTAAATTATTTGAGGCCTTGGGAATTATTCTACACCAATTTTGGTATCTTCCCTTGCATCCTACATCAGAACTAGTATCAGACAGAAAAATATATATAAAAAAGAACATACAAATGACAATTTAGTAGATGCATTAAACAAAGCCAATTACCACAAAAAAAGTTCAAGCACTACTTGAACTTGATAAATCTTTCAAGGAGTTAGAGATTTTTTTTATGGATAACAAAGGATTTAATTATGAGTCAGGGACAAGAAAATGGAAGGGAAGATCCACCATTGAACCCTTATACAAAACAAACAATTTTACAAAACAAAATGAGATGTTTTGCAAGGAAAGTATAAAAACACCTTCTTAACTAAATAGGCAAATCATCAAGGATCCCAACTTCCAAAATGAAGACATTCTATCATTGTGATTGAAGCTCCTTTAACCATCACCTGTTGATACCCAAGACAATATATCAACCACAAACCAAAGACTAACGCCAGAATCTCTATTGTTACAAAGTCACCCACCCCTTCAGGACTAAAAAAGTCCTATAGTGATGATCGTGAGCTATCTCTAAAATTACCTCCAATACCATATGGACATAGGTTCCTCATTAAACATCCATCAAAGTTAATTTTAATGGAATCTCAAAGGGAGGACCAAGTTCTAAAGATTTTAGACATATAAGGAGTTGATTTAATGATTTCACGCCAATCTTTAATGATAGAAGCAATAGAGATGCCTTGTTAGAAGCCCAAAATGTCACTCCCATAATGACTGTATCTATCACCTCCCAAATATATCATCATCTGTCTTTGAATATTTTGTTATTCCTCTCATCCCACATAATCCATTGTCTTAATACCTCTATAGCAATTTTTCCCTCTTAACGGGGGAGGGGGACCAAGTTTTGGATATATATATATATATATATATATATATATATATATATATATATATATATATATATAAATTCAAGGTGTTGAAGATTGATCGTTCACCCCATGTGAGTAGGGTGGTGACATCTCGAGCTGAAAAGGTGCAGAGCTGTATTATTTCAAGTGTTGTACAAGGACGATGATAAGTAATCATTAAGGCGGCTGCAAACATGCCAAGAAAGAGATTGTTGTATTACGTGATGCTTAAATTCATTGGATCAGTGGTAGTCTTAAACGGGATGAGATTTAACTTCTAAAAATAAGTTAAGTGTTGGTTTCCTTCTATATAAATAGAAGAAGACTTTCATATTGAACTTAGGAAACAAGAGAGATTATAAGGAGAAATCTCATAAAAGGGCTAACTGGCTTTGTGTTTTTTGCCTCCTATATGAAAGTAAAGAGAGAAAAGAGAGTTTTCAGCTTGAACAAACCAAAGAGAGATAATAGGGTTTCTTCATAGGGTTTGAGTAAGGAAGGGGGGTGCGATAGGGTACATGACTTGGGTTTTAGGGTAAGAGCTTGAGCAAGAAAATTTTGTACATCTTACTTTCTCATATACTCTGAAGAACGAACAAATCTCCACGTGGACGTATGCCAAAAAGAGGAACCACATAAATTTCTATGTTTATTGTGTGTTTTATTATTCTTGTTATTTATCCATTACTTTACTGAGAATTATGTGTGTGGTTGGTATTAGAGTCAGGTTCCATCAGGTGGTTCCATCTAGCTAAGATCCCAGACTCTTTCTGAATTGGCTTCATTGACCCCATGGAGTGTTATGAACTACCATCTTGGGAGTTGTATATTGAAAAACTTGAAGAAAAAAAAAATCAAAAGATGAAATCAGAATGAATCTTGATAGAGTTAAGTATATATTAAAGGTTAAAGACCTGCATCCTTATAGCTTGGATTATCAAACTCTCAAAAAATATTAAAACTGTCTTGAATTTGAACTTCTAGAGATAGAAGAACAAAAGCGACCAAAAAAAATTGAAAGATAGGAAATGGCTCGTATAATAACTAAAGAGATATTTTATTAGGTCAAGGCTATACAGGAACCATTCAGATTTAATAGTCTTGATACAGTTCAAAAGCCTGAATCTGAAATCCAATCTAAAACCCAAGAGAAGTCAAAGACCAAGAAACAAAAGAGATTAAGGTGGAAAAGGCCTTGCAAACCTTCAACACTTGGACCTCCACCTCCTTCCATGTTGTAGATCATTGCAAGAGGCCAAACTTCGTAAAAGCCTGAGAAGATTTCAACTCAAACAAAGGCCTGGAAGCAAACAAGATCAAGATCCAGGTCCAAGTAGCCCTCCAGTTCCAAGAGCACATGCGAGTCTTCAATTCTTAGACCTCCACCACATCATTATCCATTCTTGAAGAACCTAGATCATTCTATTGAAAGCTATAAAGAATGGTCGATCATCTCAAATTCGAAATAAATTTTCTCCCCACCCCGAGAGAATGTTGTGGACAAAAAGAAACGACTCTTAAATGTGCCACCACCCAAGAGAGCAAGGTTCAAATCATGTAACATGTATGGGTTAATTTAATTGTTTAAGGGATGGGTTATTTTTGTAATAAAACATGTTTGCCAAGGAGTTTTTTATTTTCAAGGGTATACTTGTAATATGGCTAAAAAGTCAAGGGGTTTATGGGGATTTCTTAAGCTGGTCATTAGGGGGTATTTTGTATTTTTTATGGACTTCCATAGTATTCAATGGGACCCATAGAAGTGGTTGGACAACAGCCCCTTTAATTGTCCTCTTGTGACTCTCTAAAGTCAACAAGGGAGCCCCACACTGTGATTAGTTGACAACTTGAGTATCTCCATGTTTTTGGCAATTTTAGATTTAGAAAGTTCTATGTTTTAGCAAGTATTAGATTTAGGAAAACTTGTGCAACAAGTTTTGATTATTTTAGAAAGTGTGATTTTAGTAAGTCTTAGTGTGCAAGTTTAGGTAGTTTCCAATTTTATACTTTCTATTTAAACGCACCAAAGTTGAGAAATAAAGACAATGAAGAAGATTGAATTAAAGTTTGTGTGTTATTGGGTGGTTTCTCAAGGCATCCATGGGCTAGTCCCTTCTCTTCCACATGGTGATGTCAATCCCTAGACTCCCCTTTCTCCCCATCATGGGTTGTAGCACTTCTAGTGCACCTGTGAGATTCCCTCACCCTCCCCATATCTTCTAAGGTGCGGCAGCAAACTCTCTCTTTCCTCCCAGGTATCTCCCTTATCTTTTTCTTCTTCTCTCTTATTTTCTTCTTCTCTTTCTCTCTTTATTTCTCTTGTCCTATCATCCTCTTCTTCTTCCTTAAAAAAAAAAAAAAAAAAATTGGGTTTCCATACAACAAAAAATCGCACCACCTATAGTCCCCTTTCTTCCTATCTTTCTTCAAGGGTTTCAATCCTCTATGGGCCCCCTATAAAACCCATCAATCTCCCCTTTGATCCCCTTCTCTCGCAATTAATTTTAAAAGATTCCCTACTATTTTGCCTAAAACCTCCATGAAAGGAATCTAAGTTTTTTGAAATGTCATGATTTGGCAAATCAAAACTTGTCCAAATCTTTTAAAATTTTAATTGTAGACCCTCTAAGCTCTGCACTACTGATCTATAAAGTTTCGGAATTTTCTAATGCATCAAAGGGGCAATTGGTAATTTCAGTCCCAAATTACATAAATACCCTTTTAGGTTCTTTCCTCTATATTCTTATTCTTTTCTGTTCTAACTTCTCCTAAACTCTTTTTCTAACATTCTATTCTCTGTTTTCCTAAATTTTGTGGCTCTTTGTGTTCAAAAATTTGAATTATTGATTTATTTGCTTTCACACCTATACCCTAAAAATTATTTGAGCTTCTTAGGATATCCTACATCAATTTTTGGTATATTCTCCATTGTGCATCAATTTTTGGTATATTCTCCATTATGTTGCATCAATGGTTAAAGTTGCTAGTTTCAACATTAAACAATTCTAGCATGATATATTAGATTAACAAAGAAAGAACAAAGAAACTACTATTGAATAATGTGTCTTAAAATTGGTTTTCAGCAACAACAAAAAAAAAAATGTGTTCAAGGTTAGGTTTTGAAATAAGACTTTTCACTTGAAAAGTTTAGTCCCACATTGGAAAGGGACAAGAGGAAAAAAGGGTTTAAGTTATAGGTAAACAATGCCTTGGGTCTTATGGGAACCCGCTCACACATGTGGCAATCTAACGAAGTACTTAACGCACTGAATGCAAACACATAAGCACATGTACGCAAGCACAAGAAAGGGCTTGGACGCAAGGATACTTGAGACACACTTTGCACTTTGCATATACACATCATTGCAAAGTCTTTTAGGGGTCACATTATTCCTTATTGATGGCTCAAATGAGCGTTTGCAGTGTTGGATCATGATCAAGTAGCAAAAGGTGTCTACGAGCAAACAACAAGGTCAAGTCAAACCACACCAAAACCAAATCAAGGAAATAAAACAAGGTCTGCAAGCAAAGACCACAAGGCTTTCAAGTGCCTGCAAGCAAAAGTTTACAAGCACTTAGATCTTCAAGCCCACAAGACCTATGAGCAGACTTAATCATATGAGTAGGCTACTCACAGACCTAGACTAACCAAATGACAATGACCTTAACGAGCTATACACCTCGAACCCAATGCCCACCTAACCCACTTCACAAGATCCATTGAATCTGGACCAAAAACATATGACAATGACCTTGACGAGCTATACACCTCAAGCTCAATGCCTACCTAACCCACTTCACAAGATTCGTTGAATCTAGACCAAAAACATTTATTTACTTGAGAAATGTGGATGTGACTTGAGTGAAACGAGAAATGATGGATGAGGCAAAGCCCATCATCACCCTCAGTATAAAAGAGCCTATAAGAGGGCTTGTCTTAGAATTAAAATAAGAGAGAGGGAGAGAGGATAAAAGGGAGTGAAGAGAGTGGAGGAGCTCTCAAATTACCCTTTTGGAAGAGATGAAGACCTCACGTGGGGTAAGTTCTAGAGACTACAAGGAACCTCAAAGAATAAGGATGGCAGCCACTAAAGGAGCTCCAAAAGTCTCTCGCTCAATCTTTCTTTCTGTGTTTTGGATTAGTGGCTTGCTCCACTTGAATCCACAAGATGCTTTGACCAGCATGTTCACCATAAGAGAGAACAGCTTAGATCTTTACATCACAACCACCAATATTAGTAGGTTTTCCTTGAGGGAGAACTCTTGGATCTGTGGATGGTTTTCCTTACCTCCATGGCTTAGAAAGATGAGAACCACCAAGTAGTAACTTAAAGAGCTAGTTTTGCTTTTAACAAGTTTTAAACACCTGACCAAGATGAGCATATGTATTATGAGAGGTTCATTTGTTTCTGAGCTTGGTTGTATCCCACAGTTAACTTTGTCATGATCCCTTCCACAATCAATTAGGAGGCCTTGACTATCTTCAAGAAACATCATAACAACACCTCCATGTCTCGGATCAACTGGATAAGAACTACATCTGGCTTGATCCCTTAACCAGATAAGTAGGCAACCTGTTGGACATGTTCAGCCCTAAACCTAAAGACCCTAAAATCCACTACCTTATAATGTGATTATTGAGTTTGATTAACTCAACAGCTTTGGCAGCCGATTAGAGAGATTTTGAGTACACCAAACTCAACAACTACTTGATTTGCTTTGTTATATTACCAATGGCATATTGTTCAAGCTCTTAATAAATACTAAAATAAGGATACATATGCAGATTAATCTGTTAATGCAATCAACAAACACCCTTTCTTCCGAAAATTCCTTTGAGTATCAAGCTTTTAAACCCTAAAATAAGAAAATAATCAGGTTGATAAGACCAAAACACACATAGGCACAAACGCTTGAGCATGAAACACAAAGAAACAAAGATCAAGCCAGAACAAAGCATGCAACTAGCTCAACTATCACTGAACACTCAAAGCCCATAGACTATAATAACAAGTACTACTAAACAGCAGCATTTAACAAATTTAAAGAGGAAAAAGAATACAGGGCTCTGCTCTACAAAGAAAAACTCTAAGGGATCAAATGCCAAGATCCCCCATTAATACAGTAAACCCTTTGAAGAAATTAAAAGTTCCTCTTCATATTTCCATAAGATTGGGTCGAATTACAGTTAAGAGAGTCTTTGAAACAAGCATGATAACGAGGGCAAACTACAAAGAAATGTGCCAATCTTCAAGCAGCTATACCTCTGCAAAATGAGGTTGCTTGCTTCAGCTGGACAAGTTCCCTTAAATGGCAAACAAAAATGGTGTCGTGATGGGAGAGACTAGACCAGAAGAATCGGTTAATGGCCTATGTGGTGACGGTTTTTCTCCCTGGTATGCACGAGTTCCGCAATAACCGGCCGGTTGGACACTTGGACTTGGACAAGCAATGCTGGCGTGGAGGGTCGACGGTTAGGATTGGTTAAACAATCCTCTACTCGTACGACTACAGTAACTATTTGTAAAATGGATTCCAACTAATGTTTTAAGAAAATGTTCTGTGATGAAACAATATCTATAAGGGAGTTTATGGTCAACGACATGCCGAAATGTGTTGTGTTTGGGGATAAAAACGTCCAAATAAAAGTGTTCAGATGATGGTGAATGATAAACTGAAATGTGTTGTGTGTGGGGTTAAAAATGTTCAGATGGAAAAGTAGGTTTTCAAAAAGAGACATCAAATTCAAAAATTATTATGTGTCAATCAATGACTCGTTTATAGAGGTCAGTGTCAACACAGACAATCATTTTTTGCGATGGGACTTGGGTCATCACATTAATACCTGATTTGAAGCGGGTCTTGCTCGACTGTTTCATTTTTTTTTTTTTTGGTGTTATCTGTTCTAGAGCGCAGACCCAACGGCAATCGGATTTCGACCCTCTTGCACGACACTGGTAGAAAAAAAAAAAATGGAAAAACGCTTAACATTTCCTACAATTTGGTGCAACCCCTTAAAAATGCTTAAGGTCAGCTTGCATCAGGGGTGAACACATCAGCGTTGAAAAGTGATAATCACCCTCCCAGAAAAGGTAAATCACTTTTCATGCCAAACGAACCTTAAGTGTTTTAAAGGAGTTGCATCATATCCCAGCCACCTAGCTTTATGTGCAAGATGTGATGGTTTACTTTTTTCTGTCATGTATCATCCCGTGCTTATCACAAAATGGATTTGGTGAGATCACTTAAGGTGAGAATAGCATCATGGGCCAACACATCAGCATTGAAAAAATTATTTACATTTTTTGAGATATTTTTCACTTTTTAGTGCTGATGTGTCAGTTCCTAATGTCATTATCACCTTAAGTGGTCTCACCAAATCTTTAGGGTAACCAAACATGTTCATAACTTCATTTCATCTCCACTTTGAATGAATGGATAAATAACGCAAGGCTTAGATTATGTGCAAATGAATTTCGTGAGAACCATGAAAATGGTGCCAAGGGGATTGACGCATCAACACCGAAAAATGATCTACACTTTTTGAGGGGTGCTTATCACTTTTCAGCACTGATATATCTACACTACGGTGCCATTTTCACGGTTCTCATGAAATTCATTCTTACCTAATTTTTTCTAGATAACACATCAGCCTCGTTAAGGAAATGACATAATGTAGACAAATGGTGTATTACTGAATACATAGTTTTTAATAGCACCCGCCAAAATTTCTTTTGATCCCTTATTTTTTTAATTTTTCAAAATTTTAACAAATACTTATATTTAAAAATTTCCCTCCTAACCTAGAACAAACAAAAAAAAACAAAAAACAAATCACTCTACCGTTCAAACGTTAAGTGAACGGAAGAGTAGCCACTTTACGATGTCTCGGTCGCTGCAGCCTTGTGGATTGACCAGGGTCTTCTTCTGCTAATGATACCTTGATCCGGAAGCCTTGTGGCTGTGATTCAACCGTTTGAATTGTAAGGAGTTTCAAACAATAGACGAGATCTACTTTCATACTTTTATTTACACCTCTAAGGCTCGAATGCGTTTTGCAGTCCAAGATACTACAATGTAGCCTTCCAAATATACACTAAAGCCAATAGGGCACCATGTGTGGCTAAGGCGTGACCCTCACCGGAGAATGTGCAACTTTCCATTGTTTTGTGATAACTACATGACTACATGCCTATGGCTCTATCAAAATAATAAAGAAAAAAAATCAGCCCATAACAAGTCTGAAATAAGGCTTTACCTTATTGTGTGCATACTGTAGTTCAAGGTGGTTGGAACAAAATAAAAACTTAAAAAAAAAAGGTAGTGTAGCAGCTTTTGCTGTGGTATGGTTAAGGAGAAGTTTGTAATTATACAATTTTGAGGAGATTAATATATTTTGAATCACTTTCTTATGCAGCAAGTAATCACTTTTTTTTCTTTTCTGGATAATCAAATAATCAACTAGTTTTACCAAAATATAGTAAAAATATCAAAACAAAGTAAGTAATCGTTTCCTAAGAAGGCACATTTCTTATGCAACAAAGTAGCTTACCTCATTCTGCATAGATGGGTATATAAACTCTTCTGAAATGCTGTCAAAGATGTTTCTCTTATGATGCAAGGAAAATGCTATGAAGATCAGCCTTCCTTGTGGTCCAAACTTGACCCGGCTGGGATTAGGTATGAAATCTTCATAAGCGAACAAGGTCCGAACGGCATCAGGGGTGGACACATCAGTGTTGAAAAAGGGACCCCCTTGGATTTGGTGCGCTCCCTTAACAAATGCCTAAAGTCCCCCAAATTCAAGGGACACATGATGCCAAAAAGGGAAAATCATCCCCCCCAAAAAAAATGTAAATCATCAGGTGTCCCCCCTGCATGAGAGGAGACTTTAGGCCTTCATTAAAGGGGCACACCAAATCCGTGCCGCATTGGTACATGCAGACACTTTATAAAGTGACTAGCGTGAAAGCAACCTACATTGTATAAGCACATAATGTTACTAAGAAGAATCAACCCTAACCCTTTCTCCGGAGTGAGTCATGCTGCAGCCACCCACGATGTCTTCATGGATGGATGTGGACTGGATTTTTTTTTTTTTTTTTTTTTTGGGGACTCTTCGGTTTGTAGTCTATTTAGAGGCTGTTCAACATTTGAACCGTTTGGATCACACAACATGTGTTAGAAAATCAAAAGTGGATCCACTCCCATGTACTATCTCTTCATGTTGAAGTATTTTAAAATCTAAGGCCCAGTCTGGTTGCCATGAAAGGTTTTCTCATGACAAAATTTTCTCAAAAAATCATTTTTAAGCTGTATGGTTGCCAAGAAATGTTGGTTTTCTCATGTTCTTATCATGATTCTTTTCTTTCCTTTTCTTGTAGGAATTTCTTTTCTATTATTTTCTTTTCTTTTCTATACAGTTCAAGGCAACCAGACTGGGCCTAAGGAGTCGCGAATGCCTGGAAAATATAGCATCCGCATCCATGGGTTATCTCTAGCAATTACCCATTTGGTGAAATCCTTGAGAATAGCAAACACTTGCTGATTTGCCGCTATCACCTCCTACAAGGCCGGAGGGCTCTTGCCTTTTTAAGCTATGAACTAACCTTGGGAAGATGATGCTCTGCATGCGTTCTTAAAACATGAAATTTAGGTTCTTGGGTTTTGTTGATTCTGCAAATTGGTATGCCGCTTGCTACAACCTAGACCCTAGACCTGTTGACTCATGAAAAATTACACGAACCACATTTTATATATATAGAAGTGAGTGACTTTCTCTTGCATCCTTGAGGGTGAGTTTGGATTCTACAGCATTGGAATTCGCCTTGGAATTCCAATTCTACAGAATTGAAATCCACATAATTGAATTCCGCAGATTGAGAATTCTACCATTTGGATGCATAAATGTATGAATGGAATTGGAATTCAAAAATCTCAATTCCACTATTTGAATAC
>JAOXJP010232708.1:0-10426 GCA_025762735.1 Platanus orientalis | reverse complement strand
AATTTTGCATCGCTTACAACTTTCTTAGCTTCTTTTTTAGCATTTTTATATTTTTCTAGGTCTTCTATATTTTTAGTATTTTGTCAATTCTTATAACAATATCTTAAATACCCTTGTAGAAACCCATCAAATCTGAACATAGGTCATTTCTTGTTCCGCATCATAAACTAGACATACCAGCCATAAAATGAGTTTCCCCTTAATCAATAATCCAGGATAACTAGCTAGGGAACTAGGAGAATAGACGGAAGTATCAGAACATGCTGAGGGAATTCCAACATGCTGAAAAAGTACCACAAGTCTCCGTAGAGTGGCTATTTGTACTAATAAAAAACAAATGCAGAACTGTAGGCAGACAGACTTATGATAGGATCTAAGACTAAAGCACTGAGAATCACTCCAAGATATACAATCACAAGCAATACTAGATTACTAACACTTCCAAACAGAAGCCACAAGGCCAATCACAAGACCACACAGGAAAATGCCCACAAAATACCAAGAATCAAGAACAATAACTAAGAACTCATTCAAAAAGAGCAGAGTCCAGTGTTAGAACTAACAGACACAACCACCAAAATTCAAACCCACAAACCCCAAGACTGCCACAGAGCGGAACACAATACCAATGAACCTACGGCATTCAAAGAAGCATCATAGAGCTAAATCGCAATAAAACACAGCTGCTAAGCACCACAATAGAGATGGCCAACAACTAAAATAATCCAAACCCACTACTGCCAAGCTCAAAAAAGTACCACCACAGGTCAATAATCAACACAAGAACCAAGACAACATGAAACACTTTTACAAACTGTCAGAACCACCCATGGCCCACACCGAATTGCTGTAAAGCCCAAAACAACACAACAACAACCCAATACACAATCAAACACAACAGAACCCACAACCAAGCACAAAAAGAGCCTACAACCAGCTATTCAAACCCCAAGAATGCTAAAACACAGTCGGCTGTACAAAATAACACAAGCTCAAAGCTTTGAAACACTACCACATCACTTCAAAACACATCCATGGTATCCAACAGCACAAAACAGCATAGAAAATCATATAGAGTTCATTTCAAAATACAGAAAGGCCTCCAAAATCCGACATAGGCACTAAATCACACATCCATACAGCATAGAAGTTGATCGAAAACAATTTCACTTAGTATGATAGCACAGAAGTAAAGAACCAAGCCAAACAACATGAGTTAGAGCCCTAGGCATCAATCCCGAAATGGGAAAATGTCCATAATTTCTTCAAAATATGATAAATTGAAGGGGACTTGTCCCAATAGATTACAAACACAAAAACGATCCTAGAAGCAGCAATCTCACAGGATAACAAGGGCTGAAATTGACCAGATCTACAGAAACATCGAAATCTGACGAAAAACGCTAAAAAATTCACCAAAAATCAAAAACTCACTCAAATCACCTCAAATCTTCAAGCAAACACTTCAGAAAGACTAGGTGATCAAGGAGCTACCATTTCGAGTACTTCATGACCGACATCACTGTATGGACTGCTGACATCAGCAGGCTACTGTGGATTCTTGGATGTTCTCTGCAACCCTTAACCTTCTGCTGGCTCTAATACCAAGTGAATTTTGGTGAGATAGTGCTTTAAGTGTTAGGGTTTCAAGTAGAATAAGTGGAAGAGGAAAAAGGAGGAGAGATTGGGAAAAGAATAGAATACGTATGGAGAGTGTAGAGTACACTCTCATACTTTTTCATATATTATAAGAGAAGGATAAAAGAATGCATGAGAGGGATACACGTATTTACAAGTATATCCTTGTACAATACTAAGGACACATGTACCCTTACATGAATATACCCATACACTGCAACAAGAACTACCAGTCTCTTGTTAGAAAACGTCAACCTATGTGACTGGACCCTATTCTCATTAAATGACTCAAATATCAAAGTATTATGTAGGATGTCTAAATCATATTATCCCATGACCAGAAGGTAGATAGCATTTAGTGCTCAACAGTTGGTCACTGGCTATCAGTACTTGGGAAATACTCTAAAGCCCCTACAAAAGCAAAGATATGGTTTGCTAGGCTAAAAAATACTTAATTGCACCAAAGACCAGCTCTCAGAAATAATTAGTCATATAGCTGATGTGCAGAACCACATGATGGGTTTTACATCGATAACATACTAATTTCTGAAAATAATTAAACTTTGATATGTTAGTCTAAAACTAATCAAACACTAAAACATTTTGGATATATATGTGTGTGTGTGTGTGTGTGTGTGTGTGTGTGTGTGTGTGTTCTTTTCAACTTTTGTATCGAAACCAAAGTTTATAAAGTTGAAGTTCATAGACATAACTTAAAACTTTATAACCCATAAAAGACTCATACAAGAAAAGTATATACACAACAATTAAATGTGAATGTGAAGCTAAATCAATTAGGCATGTGATACTTGGGCCCTCTTAAGAGTGAAAAGCATAGGTAATGGAATTAGACACTTTCCATACCAACTTCACATGATTAGAAATTCGTAACATCTTCCTAAAGCCAAGTAACCCTTAATTTCAGACTACTACACTATATTTTAACTTTAATTGAACAGCTATGGTTAGGCACTGTTATAAAGGATACTGACCCTCATTTGTAGCATTAGATTCATATCCAAGGTGTGGAATTTCTTTGGAATTGCCTCAATAAAATCTGTCCCACTTTCCTTCTCTGGATCTATACTCTTTTAAAAGAGGGGGTTTCATGTTAATTCACAAGGAATTTGAACTCTAGATCAATGGATTTCATCCCTAATACTCAGTAAGCAAAATAAATGGGGCACCTTTGTTTACCAGGGTGTGGAGTATCTTTCCTATTCTCCTCAAGAGATCACTTTCCCTTTATTAAAGGTAGAGAGATTTTAAAATTACTCAAAAGGAAATTGATATCTCTCTCGCTCTAGGGTGTGGAGCATCTTTGGTGTTGCCACCTTGAAATCTGTTTCTCTTTCCTTCTTTGGATCATTTTTCTTAGAAAAATCAATCTAGGGAAACTTCTAATGTTATAGCAAGGACAAGATCTATTGGAAAAGTTACAAATTTCGTTTTTTGAGTTTTATTAGGTTTTAGGAATTTCTGATTGAGTCAACTAGTTTTAGAAAGCTTTATTTAATTTCTGATTAGTGTGTTCAGAATTTTATGGTTCTATGCCATGGGGATAGCTGACTTGTACATTGGCATATTATTAGTGAATTTTGAAAGGTTTTTGTTGCTCCATTTCTCCTTCCTTGCAGTTGTAGAGTTGTCGCTGTTACTAGTCTCTACTTTTCTGTTGTAGCTGAGTTGTGCTCTTACTTCTTCCTTCTTCCCTGAATTTTGATTTCTTATCATCCTATTCAAATCATGTAGTGGTCTATTTGCTGTGTTGTGTATCTAGAAGAGATCTTGATTGCTGTATTTGGTCTAAAGTAGCTTCTCCTCAAGATAAGCATTGATTTATTGAAGTTTCTCTTCTTAAACAAATCTGCTGTGTCGAATTTCTGATGAAACTAACAAGATTGATTGCTCTGTTTGAGTGGATTAGAGACATTGCTTTGATCCAAAATTTTGGAAATAGTTAGTGCACTCATACAAATACTTTCCCCTAAAATTTCATAGCAGTTTGTAAACCCTAGCTTGGATTTTCATTCCAATTGACCAGACTGAGTTTTCTGGGTGTTTCCAGACTTCAAAATTATAGCAACTAGTTCAAATTAATTTGGTAAAATTTATCACATGTGCTGTAGATATATATATACCCATTCTCCCTCATCTCTATTTAAATGATCTAGATATCTTTGATTTTTGACCCATTCTCCAAAGATCCTGTACATGAATAAGGGAAAGAGTACATCTCCTCTAACCAAAACACCCCAATTATCCCTCATCAAAAATACTGTAAATAGACACCACCCATCCAATTTCCTCATTTTCTAAACTAAAAAAGGAAATTTATTAAATAAGAAAATAACTACAATGTTTTGGGAATAGATTTACCATGTACAAGAAATTTTTTATTTGCAAACAGCTAACTAATGGTAGTTGCAAGAATGCAAGGTCCCAAAATCATTATGCCATTGAGGAGTCATCCTGCCCAATAAGAGCCACTCAAATCAGTCCCTACCAAGTCGCTCATAATTCATAAACAAGGTCCCAAAACTCAGTTCAAGAAAAACAGAGACCAAGCCTCACGTGAAACACCTGAATCTCAGCCAACTAGCAATAAAATTCATGTGTAAGTTGATGAATCTTGGGTGAAATGGCTATGCACACTAATCATGTCCAAGATTTAAACCCTGATAAAACCTCCCTAACTGACGTATCCAGCAATCCGGTCATGATCCAATACCTACTTGTCAACTGGCTGATTGAAAGGATCACAACCAAATAAAATAAAATAAAATTCCAAGCTTTCAGGAGACTTTAGGACCAGCTCTTGACTTGCTTCACCATCCAAGGAAAGGGGACTCTAAGATCAGGTGCCTCAATCAAATTACATAAAGATTGTCAAAATACTAGTTATAACATGTGCATCTTACAAGTCATTACCAGGCTACCAGCCTGCACTTGAGTCAGCAACTCTTTCAACATATGATGTCTGCTCCCTCCAATAACTGCATCCATTCCCAATTCTAAAGCCAGATAAAAGATTATCAACAATATAATCCCTACCAAGAGCTAGTTGTCAAGAATCAAAGTCCACAAAGAACTAGTCTAGGCAAACAGCATTTTACTTTTTAGAGAAAAGAGGAGGCCCAGGAATATTCACAATATAAAACTTCTAGGAAATCCCTTTGAATCCATCCAACTATGGAACTTTTTTTTTTTTTTTTTTTTTTTGAATAACTTGCTTTATTAATAACAAAGGGAAATGAAGAATGTACAGAGAATATACAGCAGACCCACAAGGCCAAAGAACATCTATGGATCAGTTGTTAAGAGAAAAGAAAATAGACAAGAAATCAATCCCTAACAAGGTCATTAAGAAAAGATCCATTGAAGTCCAATGTCGCTTTAGCCCAAGAAGCCACCTCAAAAGTAATGGAATCAACCACTTGTACAGTAGATTTTCTTTCCCCTTCAAAAATCCTCTTATTCCTCTCTTTCCAAATACCTTAATAAATGGCATGAAGGGTGCCCAAACAGAATTTTTTACCAAGGGATTCCAAATACTCACATTTCCATTGACAAGCAAGATCATATACTCGGAAAGGCATAACCCAATTAAATGGCATCTGAGACAAGAAATAGTTGCATATATCTCGTGAAAAATCACAATGAATCATGATGTGATCACCAGATTCACCATCCTTTATGCAAATAACCCAAATATTCGGCAAGAGTGACATATAAGGACCATTTCTTTGAAGAAGGTCCATGGTGTTCATCCTACCAAGGACAGCAATCCACATAAAAGCTTGAGCCCAAGGAGGAGAAAGTCCTTTCTACACCTTTGCAACCGGGAAAGAAGAGGGAAGAATTTATTCGTGAGTAAGAGATTGGAAGAAGGATCTTGAGGAAAAAATACCAGACGGCTCAAGGGACCACCTTTACCGATCTAGGGAAGAGAGGGAGATTTAGACAGTCTTAAGGGAATCAAGGAGAAAGCCAAATAATTCATTTCAAGATCAAGAAGATCCCTAGAGAAAGAAAGGTTCCAAGAATTTTCATTTGGGGAAGCAATAATGATCTTAGAAATGAACATTAAAGTAGACTAGTTAATACCCGTTTAAACTCAGCAGGCTCTCTTAATTATGAGATCACAGCAAACTCGTCAAACTCCAAGTGTTGATTATCTATTAAACCAAAGAAAGCCCAGATCTGGGATTAAATGGAAAGAAACAGATCACCCTTGAGAGGATCTAGAAGTATTTATAGTGAACCCACACTGATACCAGATACTACATTTTGCTTATAATTCCATTAACTCAAAAATCTTTCAGCAGTTTAAAACTGTAAGAGTTTCAAATCCATCCAAACAAACTATGTTCATAATATTCATTGATATACGAGTTTTTAGGTAACTAGTATTTCTACATCTGATAGGAAATACTAAATTGAATAACTTTTAAATTATAAATTCAACATAATAAGTTTATGTAAGTGCTGTAACTATTGAAACCTAGGTCTTAATATTCTTTTTTTTTTTTTTTTTTCCTACTAAAAAAAATTAGAAGTAACAATTTGACGAGTATTGGCAGTACCCTTTTTGAACTAACGAATTAGATCATCCAAAATGTTATTACTAGAACTGAAAACAAATGGATTTATCAAGGGTTTTGCAGGTGATCTAACAAAACCCAATATTAGTATATATGTATTTTGAATAACTTTAACAAAAAATGGTCACATAAACAGCTCACCTGGTATCAATTAACTAAACCTTCACTCCTCGCTCGCCAAGAACAGATAAAAAAAAAAAAATCGATCCTTTCGCACCTTCTGAAGAATCTCAAGTGCCAAGAACAATTGAACTCTGGGAACAATCGAAATCTGGTCAACTGTCAAAAGGGTAGACGAAAGAACAGATCTTACAGATGGGTTTTGATAGAAAACAGTTGGGTCGACTGAAAATCGACGAAAGCAAGGGAGAGGAAATGGCGTCAGAGCAAAGCATTGCAAAACTTTTTTTGGGTCTTCCGACAAAATAAGTCTTATGAGTTCTGAGGCAATTTGGATCCTCTTTTTCTAATGCTTAGCGGGTAAATTTTTAGCTTAAAGTTCATTTAAAAGCAGACCGAAATATCGGATATTCCATGAGAAAGGGAAATCTTTAGAGGATCCGAAGGCGATGGGGTTGTACGTGTTTTTTCCTCCTGTCCTGTTTGTTTAATAGAATTGCCGAATTGCGTTGGCGCCATAGACAATGGCATGTGGATTGAAATTTGTTACCCAATTTTATGAATATAAAAAAGAAAGTAAATGTTCTGTTGTATATGTATGGTGAATGATAAGCTGACATTCTGTTTGGGGTTAAAACGTCCAAAAAAGTGTTCAGATGAAAAAAGGAGGTGTCAAAAAAGATATCAAATTCAAATGTGTCAATCAATGGCACACTTATAGAGGTCTGTGTCATTATAGACAATCATTCTCTACAAAGCTGATTTCCTCAAGCCGAAAAAGTTGTGGCATCGATGAAGTGAAAGGCATTGAATGACACGTAGCAAAAAAGAGTGAAAAAACTTCTCAGACCTGAGCGCAAAGAGTGATAATTTTATTTTTTCCATCGCGCATGTCACCCAGGGCCTTGCGCTTCACAGTCAACTTTTTGCACCGCAAGAAATACACGACTATCTTGTAAGAAGGTAGCAACCTACGCGTATTTTTGTAATGTTAATTGGAATTTACGGTGGATAAATATAATAATGGCACCTAAATCTTTTCCAGCATGTGTCCAGCATCAATTTTGCATTGACACGTGACAAAAGAGTGAAAAATGTTTTTTTATCATGTGTTTAAAGATATTCACTTTTTTTACCACATGTCACCGTAAAATTGATGCCTGATTAATTCTCCAATCTATGTATTTACTAATTATAGGTATTTTTGTATATTTTAGAAATCTATATAGTATTTATTTATCGTGTATTTACTATAACACCCTCCTTTAACTTTTATACATTTAACAAGACACCTGTCAGGCATTGTGATGGCTAATAATGTGATCTCTCTCTAGATAATTCCAACCCCAGCAAATGGTCCCCAATCAGGGTGGTACATTCAATTTTGGATTTAATCATCTTCAAGGATACATCGGGCCAGTACTAGTATCCATTGCCTAACAAAGAATACTTTTGTAAATACACATGTCAAAAGAGGGTATTACATTCAATACACCATAGACCCGATAAAACCCATGTATTGTCCATTCTACTCAACTCTTCTTTTTTTTTCTTTTTTTCTTTTTTTTGTTTTGGTGTTATGTATGTTTTGAACACTTGACCATAAGGTTGAAACTTAGCTCCTCTTTTCTACTTCACAATGTTTTCTCTACCCATAAAAGAATAAAAGAATAACCTTTACTTGTACATGCGTTATACCAATCACATAAATGAAAAAATATATTTTTTAATTGTATAAAATCCTCTCCTGCCCACGAGATTTCTTGTGACCAGATAGCTGTTTAACGTACTTGAAAAAGTTATAATTACTGGACTTTTTTTTGGAGATATGTGTACATCTTTCCTGGTCATGACAAAACTTGCCAACAAGAAAGGATCTAGGCCTCATTTTATATAGGATATGCATCACCTCAGTTTTGTGTGACCCCTAAAGTGAACCTAATGTATGACTGACATTAGGGTTCAATACTTTGGCACCCAAAAAGTGACTTACACTTTTTGGGGATGCTTTTCACTTTTTAGCACTGATGTGCGGTCTCCTAATGTCAGTCTTATCTTGGGCTGACCTCAGTTGGTCTTATCAAACTATAGAAAGATTTGCACTCTTTTTGGAGACGAAAGTGGGAGGGTTTAAATGAGTAAGTTCAAACTGTTGGAGATTAAAACAATTGCTAAATGATTGGTGGTTTTTATTGGGGAGCCGTATCCTCTGTGTTACCTTGTGGTGAGCCCCAGACACAAAGGGGGTGGGGCCAGCATTTGTGTCTGGGGCTCATCGTGGCTCACCACAAGGTGGTGCAGAGGATACAAAGTCCATTTAGGTTGCAACAACACATAACCTTAGGTGAAGGGTATTGATTATTTATAGTGCATCTCTCTATTATTATTATTTTTTTTTCCTATTTAAGGTATTTAACAAGCACTGTCCAAATGCTTTTTCACTTATCAGATTAATTAGGTCAATCTCAGGTTAGCCAAACCCACAATGTCGCCATCTCTATCTTCATATATTTAAATTTAAATTCAAGAACTTATCTAACACGTGTTTTTCTTTATGTTTTCAAGGCAGCGAAAGCTGTTTTTATATAGTAAATTAAGAAATCTAACCAGTCCACCATTACTGACGAAAATACCGCTTTCAAACTGCAGCAATCAAACCTCTGGAAAGAATGGAATCCTGTGACTCGTGTAGAGAGAGGGTCAGGGAATAAAACTGGAAAAGCTTTTACAGAGACTTAAAAGCCTAGACATCCATGAGAAGTTCCAATTGTTCTAAGATCAGACCCAACTGCTGCCTTGAGTGCTTCACGCCGTGCATTGGAAAGCCAACAGAGACCACTGGTCCTGACCGGCTGTCGCTTGGAGCAGCCAAAGATGCGACATTGCGCTTAAGGCCAAGGACGAGAAGACAAGCAAAGAGTGTCCTTCCATTGTCGTAAAAGGGACTCAGTGTATGCCTTCTTGGAATCATAGTGATAATCGAATGACAGCTCGTTTCATAGTTGCCTTTCATTAAGAAAGATTATTACATCCACGGGTTTGTTTCTCGACATCCCTGTCACAACAAGTTTGGATCATCCCCCTCCACTACACTCTTGTAAAATCTGTGCACAATGTGTATGCAGGGCTTGGAACATTCACATTAACATTGAAAAGTGATAAAAACGTGTTTCAAAAAATGTAAATCACTTTTTAACAATGATGTGAGCGTTCTTAAACCCCTGCACACATACACATTGTGCATAGATTTTGTGTGCATAGAAGTCAGGCCAGCTGTTAGGGTTAGGGTTGACTGTAAATACTTTTGGGTTAAAGCAAATTAACCCTCTTTGAGATAATTAATAAATGGGTGAGGTTCGGTTTGACTCATATACCCTTGACATGACACAAACCTTAACCCATCAATACAAATTATCACGTATAATCTACAAACCTAACACGAAATAAGCCGGTAAAGGTTGATTGTAAACGTGTTTTGAGACAAAACGGATTAACCCACTTTAACACAATTAATAAATGGTTTAAAGCCTTAGTTTTGAGAAAATGAGAGACAGCCTCTTTAGAGCAATTCACTTGATTATAGTGTCATCAATGTGAATCCGGAGGTAAACAATCTTACCAAACCATGTAAATCAATGCGTCTTGTATGTGATTGCATCTTGGTGTTTTGCGTCTTTCTTTTACACACCCAACACCAATAATCTATTTTTGATAGGTATCATTAGATCAGTAGTTTAAAAAAAAAAAAAAAAATCTTGTAATACCAATTTCTCTCAGTCCTTTTCTAGACAAGTATTGTCATACCAATTATAAGGATATGTACATAATTACTCTTAAATCTTAATTAAAAAAAATATCTAATACAGTATATTATATTATATAAAAGGTTAAATGCGGGTAGGGGTGGCAATGTTTGACACAACCCATGAATCCGACACGACCCAACATGAAAATAAGTGGGTTAGGGTTGACCCTAAACGTGCTTTGGGTCAAAACAGGTCAACCCGCTTTGACATGATTAATAAATGGGTCAGGTTAGGGTTGAGCCAAATGGTCTTATACCC
>JAOXJP010232707.1:0-10426 GCA_025762735.1 Platanus orientalis | reverse complement strand
CTCTCTCTCTCTCTCTCTCTCTCACTATTTCTTGGCAGATTCCATTGCATAGTGAGGGTTCTATTTTCACAAGTTTTAGGGATTTTCAAGCTGGATTGAATTTTTTGTTAGAGTATTTACTACATGTAATTTTTTTAAAAAAAATCAGGACTGGATCTGTTGGAATTGCATAAAGAAAGTTAAGATTATATAATGTTCAGACTTATTTTCCCGATTCAAGACTTCATCATTGGCCAGAACTTAATATATTTTGAATGTTGTACCTTATTATAAAAATTAAACATATCATATAGTTATTATATGACTAGCTTATTCTCAAGAGTTGATTTTAGCGCATGTAGATCTCCTTCAACCATGCTAAACATGTCTTCACTTTTTTGTAAGGGTTCAGGAGTCCCAAATGATAGGGGGTAGTTAGATGCAACCTGCCTCTACTAGGTTGGTTATGGATCAAAGAAACTTTGTGATCCTCATAAATTATGTCTTTCACATGTCAGAAGTCATTAACTGCTGTTTATCAACATTATTTTATTTTATTTTTGTGGATCAATGCTGTTTATCAACATAATCAAATACCAAGCCAGAAAAGATTTCAATTTTACAGTCTTTCAATGGGATCCAGTCATGCAGAGTCACATATTTCCAACAATATATACATATACTATGCTGCGCCAAAAAGAATATTATAAATGAAATATTTCATGGAAATCCATAGAGGAGTTATACCTTGGGTATTTGAAGTATTGTTCGGGCAACAAAAATGACAACCCTGGAGCCTGTTGAAGAATGGAATTGTTGAGAGGTTCCACATATCCACATCTTATCCTTATCATTAATCAAGTAGCTAAGAGCGCAAATCATAGTAATTATCAAGGACAATTGAATGAAACATTGCCACTTACAAGTAACACCACAGTGACCAGAAAATTAAAAAAACTATGTTAGATATCAAAGACCAAATGCCATTAATGTACACAGCATCATGCTATATAGTTTACAAAATTATCTTAACTTTCTGGATGATCATAGTTACCTGTAACAATTCCAGCTCCGCAACAGTATCCAAGGATGATGCAAGACCTACTGATACTCTATCTGGGTCCTGGCCCTTAATAGATTCAAGTAGGTTTTGCAACCCACCCTGGAAAACCAAAGTAAACTTAGATTTTTCCTGTAGGTTCTACAATCAGCAAGAGAAACTGTGTTTTCTGTACATTAACAAAAGGCTTTTAAGCAAATTCATTGTTAGAACTAAGAAAACGATGCACAATGAGATACTAAAACCTGAAGAAAGTTCTGCTTTTTGCAAGATGATATTCCACTTAAGAGCACGAAAAACAACCAAAACTTTCTCTTACTCTGGCTTTAAGATGGCTGCTAATATGGAGTCCAAACTCCACAATTTTTTTTTTTATAAACTCACTCAAGTGGGTTCCAACTAAGGTTCTAAAGTGTTAGAGAACTGAAAGTGAACACCACATCTATGCAACATGCCTTTTGAAACATCAAAAAAAGAAAAAAAGAAAAGAAAAGATTCTAGTATCAAATTCAGCATTCAAAGAATCAATCTCCATCCCTTGTACCTTCCCATCTATAAGAGAAGCAAACAGCACGGAACCCTTCTCCTTCAGGTCTGTAGGTATACTACCTAAGATGGATTCCTTCTCATCCATTGCAATCTGAAAGCAAACAATATCAAATTAGAATATAAGGTATGATACCTGAGTTACACAAAAACAAATAGATAATGAACAGATGAGATAACACATACCTAAGCTAGACTAGGTATACTTAAACTCAAACAGGGAGATCAAAGCAGAGGAAAACCAGAAGCCCTGGAGGCGGACATTCTAGAGGCATGGGCCATGTAGTTTTCTAGCTGTTATATTTCAACTGCTCCCTTGCAGTGAGCGATTTGGACTAACAAGAGACCATGACTCCTTTATATAGATCTGGAATCCACATAATGTGCTGGAATTCATGACAAATATGGAATTAAACCTACTTAACTGATAATCAAAACACAAGCAGAAAGTTTTTGGAATTCAGTTAAGTTTGGTTATTCCATGGCCAAATGGATCCAACATCAAACTTCCAAGAACATTCTTCTTCCAAATGTAAACTATAGAAGCCTTGAATTTGTAAAACTTAATCATGTAATTGACAATTTGACATAGTTTCACATCTAATTGGAGTGAGAACATTTCAACTAACCTTATACGATAAAAATGAAAGGAATCAAACATCAGAGTTCATGAAAAATACCTTTAGAGCTTTCTTCACATTCCCCTCCATTGTATTATAAGGCTTTCTCTGTGGTATCCTTAGCAAGTATGAGATGTCCTCCAGAGATTCCTAAAGGAAAAGAAAGTTATCCCAGACACCAATTAGTTTTAGCTTTAATGAGAGAATAGAAAATCACATAGACCAATCATTGACCTGTATAGTTTTCATGTTTGTGTTGGCTGGAATCGCCCTTCTTAAAGCAAGTTCTCCAGTTCTTGGAACCTTGGTGTCTGGCGAATAAAGTACGGCCTTTGCAGGAGAGATTAACCACAGGTTCCAACCAGCTAAAGGTATTGGAGATGTTATTTGGGCAAAAATGAGAATCGCAGCAATTGCACTCTCAATTTTCTTCATTTTATGAAACAATGTCGAGTGTACTGCCGGAAAATCATGCAGGTCCGCCAATACCTGCATGAGAAAGAGTTCAAGTCAGATACTCATTTTCAGGAGCTGGGATTTCCTTAGAGACTAAAATGCAATTCTTAAAAAGACAATGCCAGTATCCAATCCAGTTATAGTAATACTGCATAGCATATCTCACACTACAAGCTAGCATGTAAAGGCATCCAATTTATAAGGAGTGAACATCAATGTGGCAGAACCAAATATTCGACAATGCCCGAATATGTGCCACAGATACACCTGTTCTGCACCAAGACACATCTGATATCCAAAGGTGTTCAATTTCTTTTCCATTTTTTTAGTTTTTTTTTAGCCCCAGTCCCTCATCTGTAAAAAAGGTGTCCAATGGGATTGGGTCATGGTAAGGCCATTTTTCCTGGCAAATGCACATAAGTGAACTACCCTATATCAACTATAATAATAAACTCACTATGTTTTAAGCCTTTAAAGTATAACACTAGCAGCACCCAGAAAGAAAGCATAATCACTAGAAATGATAAAAGCTACCTTTACTCAAAATGAAAGCATTTTCTTGCCATAATTTCAAAATAATCAACGAAGAGACATAATATTAGCATGAAATTTTTCTATAAGACGGGTTTCTCACACGCCCATTTAACAACCAATCCATTGGTTCACAAGAAAGAAAAATAAAGAAATCTCTGTAAAGATGTACCCAAATTATAGCTCCTAAAATGTAATTGAGTGGTCATTCAAAAACAAACGTAATTGAGTGACAAAAATCGCAATTGTCCCTAATTATAAACTAAAAGAGGCACAAACAAAGAAATCGTAATTGAGAGAAAAGAACAAAAATGTAGGAGAAATCGACAAACCGTTGAAGGATTGTTCGCAGATATGCGGCGGATTTTGACTCGAATGGCTGTTGCTAGGTCCTCCTTCCGCGTTAGGTTCATCTTCAAACGAAATAGAGAATGGGTTTGAGGAAACGCTTGTCTTCGAAGATGAGCGTTGCGAGAAACAATGGTGGTGGGTAACAGCGACGCCATGAGAGGAAGCTTGGAGTTGCAGAGATTTTTGCGCGTCTCATCCAAATCCTATCGAGAAACTCTTCGAGTCGCTTTTGTGTGGTCGGTAAATTAAAATAACTGGAATACCCCCAAATCAATAGCGAATTACTGGAACATCCTCAAAGGCAAAAGGAAAACAATAGTTTTTGAGAACCGGACCGGGAGTAATGAACCGGTATAATCATCACTTTGCCAAACCGGGTTCGACCTTTTGTTAACCTGGCTTTGCCCTTTTGGTTCATCTGGTTTGACTTTGGTTCATAACATATAATTTAAAATTTAAAAGAAAAGTACCCAAACAAATAATAATCATAAAAGTTGAGAAGAATTTTAAATAATCAGAAAAATATAGAAAAGAATGATACATGTGTATTTAAAACTAAATAAATCTTTAAGAAGTAAACAATTTTAATGGTTAACATATATTATGATTCCATGCTTATTTATTTAAAAGTTTAATGTTTATTTAGATAGTTAAATTATATTAATATAACTACCTAGCAAAAAAACATATTTTTTCAACATATTTTACCTACTACAATAAGAGACATTATTTGTTTAATATAATCATTTGTCCATGCTGTTAAAGGGACAATGTTATTATATCTTATAATTACAATTTTTGCAAGTTATTTATTCATATTTTTAACGTTGATTATATATGCTAGACAAGGTATTTGTTAATTTTGGTGTCATGACTAATATGTAGATGAGGTTTTCCTAATATTTGTAAGGTATTTTTTTAAAACTTATGGAGTTTCATACAAGGGAACAATTTGCGAAAACTGGCCCATTAAGGAGCTTTTTGGAGTTTGGACTAATTGGTTATTGAAGAATAGGTAGGATTTGCCCACAAACTTTCAAGGATCATTTGAAATTGGAGTAGTAAGAAGCTTTCGATTCTTTGACTCCTCATGAGACTTTTAGATAGTCCAGACTATACACAGATGGGCATTGTGGTATATGTCTCTTGGTGATTGTTTGTTTTGGGAGCTAGAATTAGAGTTCGGTTTGTTTATCTCCATCTTATCACTTTTCTTGTGTTTTTGAGGCTATGGATTTGAAAATGTAAGAGCGACATAGTGGAGAGGGAACAGGTTTGGAGATCCAAAAGATTGAGTTGATAGATGCAGTTGCTGAGGATAAGGAGGAATTTTTTTTTCTCCAGATCAAGGGCTTGAAAACTAAAGAACCAGAAGTTAATGCGGATGAAAATTGTAGGGATTCAAACAAAAATCAATGGTCTCTTTGCATTATTGGAAAGCCTTTAATGATTAAAAAAATGGTTAATCAATGCTTTTTCGTTCATGTAATGCCCCCTCTCTAGAATTCGGATATAGATCCGTATATGGATTCGGATTTGTTACCTATCCATAATCCAATGATCACATGTCAATCTAACCGAAGTCATGGGCTCAATACATAAGATCTAATAGTCCATTTATTTAATCCATTAGTTTAATAATCAATAAACATAGTTCAATAATAATTTGTAGAAGCATATTTAAAAGTCATTAGCCATAATAGATTAATAAATTGCAACGAAAAATAACATCTACATTCACTCCAAAATATGTCCAATATCAATAACTCATATGCCTATATGAAATCAAAGTACTGTAAAGTAAAGTGGGTGCCCTTGTCACTCAGACATAGCATAAGAAGGAAATATGTACAATCCTCAAATGTTTATCAAATGTAATCATCCTATATAGTCCAAATAAAAAATGGAGAATTAATGAGACAAAGAATGTCATAACTAGTCCTCAGAGTGATGGACCTACAATAAGGGTTAGTCTGAAAAACAAATGGCTGAGTTAGTCCCAACTTGTAAGCAATCATCTAGCAGACTATAGATAATTTGAAACAAAACATAAATCTAAATACTAGCATGTCCAATGGTCAATACAAGCTAGACAAATGTCAAAATATTAATCACAATCATGCTAGTACAATATAACAATAGTCACATGTCAAACTGAAGTCAAAGGTCCAAAACAAATATCTAAGTCTGAATAATAATTCCATGTAGAGTTCAAAGCTCACAAATTCGATGACTAGTGTTAGTTTCGAAAGATTCGATGTTCGATGATTCGGAGTGTTCAAAATTCATCGTTTTTAAAGGATTTGAAGTTCATATAGTTCAAAATATTCAAACTTTAACATTTAAAGTTCAAAGATTCAAAGTGCTTTGAGTTCATGTTCAAAGAATTTAGAGTCTACAGGGTTCAATACTTAAAGGGGTCCAAAGTTCAATATCTAAAAAGTCAAAATGAACACACTTAGCCCGGTGTCAAGACCCTTATAATCAATGGGACACACTTAATCTGGTGTCAATGCCTAAATCATTAACGATTACATTTAGTTCTGTGACAAGGCCCAGAAGTTTAGAGTCCAAAGATCACACTTAGCCTGATGATAAGGCTCAAAAGAGTCAAAGGTTCAAAGTCCAAAATGGTTCACATCAATAAAGTCTAAAGGTCCACATAGTTTCAATAATCGAAATATTTCTATAATGTGTAAAACAAGTATAAGTATCATGCTGTCCTGAATCAATCATTCCAAACACATATAGTTCACTTATATTCAATGTTAGTATATGATTCAATATTCATAAGTTAAAGCCATAATAATTCACTAAGATTTCACATAGAGTCAATGATTGAAACATATAATAAGATTCCAAGGTTCACATATTTCATATAATCACATAGGAAGCATAAAGTTCAATAGAATCACTGAGTTCAATATATTTTTGTAGAAATTCATAAATTTACATGGTATTCCAATAAATAAGATCATAAAAATAAACAAATATCATTTCTAGTGTTCCAAACAAAAGGCAAGACAAGATTAACTTTCAAATTGATCATAAATAGAATAGATCTTGAAGGGTTCACAGCTTCACACAGATTTTCAAAGCTTTACATGGGGAAAATCAGATTTCACATGTTCTAAAGGATTTCTTGACAGAAATCAATCCACACAATGTCTAAGACCAATAATCTTTTACAAAATGAGTGTAGATTTAGAAATCAAACAAGATTCAATAGTCTCAAGTATAGATCCGCAAAATTTTCAGAAGATTCACACACAAATTTCACATTGACTAATAATTTCAGAAGGAAATTTCATCATCTCAACCATAGGAAGCAAACTTAACATACAAAAGAAGCTTAAGTCCAAAATTCAAAGAGTTGGATCAAGATTCCAAAAGATTCAGATAGTAACTCTAAAGATCAAAGAGGAATATGCATCACATCATCTAATAATATACAAGATTTACTTACCAAAACTCAATCCAAAAGCTTCCAAGCAATGGGACATTCACTTCACTTCCTCAAATCATCTTGATCTACAATATTAGAATAGATCTAACATCAAATAGATGAAACTAAGATAATCAAAGAGAGAAATCACTTAATCTAGCAAATATTCCCAAGATTAGGTTGAACTTACCAAATTGGAGAAGAATTTCTCCTTCCTTTCAAATCTCATAATTCTCCCTTTCTTTTCTTTTCTATGTTTTAAGAGGTATAGTAGACCTAAATGAGGTCATCTAAGTCACAAACGAGATCCCACTCATGTGGGGGATGTCACGTCATAAAAGTGGTAAAAATCATAATCTCTAGATTTTTCAGCATTTCCAAGCATGATCGATCATGGATCACTCAGAAAAGTTTTGAGGGCTTGGCTACTTCATTCATGACTGATTAGGACAAAATCATGGTTTCGTGATCGATCATGAGATTGACGATTAATCATGCCATGATCGAGTATACTTCTCCTATAAAATTTTGCACTAATAGTCCACGGGAAAATGACCATAACTTCTCGCAGAAAATTCAAAATTGAACACCATTTAAGGCATTGGAAAGTAGACTCAAAGTGTTGGAAATATGTGTTCTGACAAAGCCATTCACATAAAATATAAACATGATTATTTATTTATTTATTTAATAATAACTATTTATTCTATCATCACATGTATTTATTTCTTAATATGAATAATTATTTCATCTCATTAGATGAAATAGGTGATCATCAAGTAACATAGTAGGATGTCAAACACATTGGAATGTGTGGAGAAATCTAATAATACAATTCTTGTAGACTTGGAAATTTACAACTACAGGTGATGTTGGATACATCGCTTATAGGGTTACTACATTAGAGTTTCCATATGATGGAGTGATGTAATCTCAGTCACTAGAGTGAGACTCTAAGCTTACATGTGGGTGCATTATAGAAATGCATTAAAGGGATCCATTATGAAAATACTTAGTAAAACATCACTGTCAGGATAAGTGTAGTTCATATTTATAAATTCATCCTTAGACCTAAAGGGTTTGTATTTCTCTAAGTTGTCATGTTAGTTATTTTAAGACACCAGCCAGTGATGCCTAATTGGAGGCTATATTATGGGTAGTTTGGATAGCCTACATGATACTTGAGAAGATGCAAATGCCCAACAAGGAATCCACTACCCTTAAATAAAAGAATATTCAGTTTAGAAAATATGTGATTTAATTAGACATGAAAATATTATAATAGATATATTTAATTTTGAAAAGGATTTTATCAAATAAATATTTTTAAATATCTAATAGATTCATTGAGTTCCTAATGATAATGTTCTAATGACCAAAGGGGTTGGACAGTGATTATTTTATCATCTTGAAGGTCATTAAGGAATATTGTATAGTGGAAGGACATAATTGTAAAATATTTGTAAGGAATGGCCTCATTGTTATTTTCTTATCTTTAGGAGTTCGGTTGTAATATGTAACATGGATTATTGCAATTAGTGTTGAGCTAGTTTATAATTAATAAAAGATATACTGGCCCCTCAGTTTCAGGAGAATCCGTAGCCCAAGGATGAGGATGCGGTTGTGGGTGGTGCAGTTGGAGGTGGTGACTCAACTAATGATGATGTTGATGATGAGGAGGAGGATGAGAGTGAGAGTGATAGTGATGAGGGAGATGTAAGTGGAGAGATAGTGGTAGTAGCTGATGATGAGAGTGATTTTGATGATGATTGATCTCATGGTTTCACCCAGATTTTTGTCCTAGGGGCATTTTTTATATTATTGCTTTGCCTATATGGCACATGGTTGTATAAATGATTGTTCTACCCTATAGGGGCTCTTATTGTGTTTGAGGCTTGTATTTTTGTTGTACCTAAGGGAGTCCCCTAGTGTTCAATTGTAGCTTCATGGGCTTGCTTTTGTAATTCACTTTTATTATGAATGCATGAATTCTAGCTTTCACAATTTCTTTTCTCTTTCTATGGCTTATGGTTTGCTTGTTTACATATTTGTCAATTCTTGCAAAAAAAGGGGGGGGGGGAAATAGTTCAAATCCACATGAGATGTAGTTATGAGATGTGAAAGTGAGGGGGAGTCACTTTACTCATGTAGGGGGAGTTTCATCCAACATTAGGGAGAGTAGAGCACTCAAATAAGGGGGTATACACCAACCAAAACAAAACAAACTTAAACTTTTTGAATTCAAAGCACCTAATTTTATCTCATGCACTTGTTCTTTATCTTTATCATATCTTTGGCTTTTGGCATGAGGAAGGTCGTTGTTTTATGGTTATGATTGCAGGCTTCTTTGACTCAAAGCACAAGTCATGAAGACCAAGATGTTGAGCTTAATGTCTAGCCTTATGTTTATTTGAGTCCATGTAATTGGGCTATGGGGAATCCTGTAGATTATGTATCTCAGTGTATTTAGGTTTTCCATGGAGTTGACAAGGGAGAGATTGTTGGTGTATGTCAATCCCATGGTCAAATGCGTAGTGGTATGTGTCTTGTAAGTGTCCTATGCTCTCACAAGTTTAATACATGAAGACAAGAAGGACCAAAGACTTGAGGAAGAGACTAGAAATTACCTTAGATTTTTTACACCAAAAAAGTTATAAAGCATGCATTGCATATCATTTTAATATCTTAAAACTAATATAGACATGGTGGTAGGTATCTCACAAAACCCAAAGGAAAACGGCCCAATGACAGACCCCCCACAGTTCCCAAAACCAAATTCAGAAAAAGTAGGAGTCACAATCAATTACGGATTAAGCAATCGATTTCTGTGCAATCAGTTACAGATCACACAATTGATTGCGAGCAAAATTTAGGCACAGTCTGAGACTCCTACGGCTAAAACTCATAGGCCGTAATTGGTTACGAAACCGATTTGAACCAAAATCTCTAAACTCGAAATCAATTTGGGATCAAGCAATCAATTACAAGCCTGACTGTAAGCCATAATCGATTACGTGGTCTGTAATTAATTGTCAGCCATAATCGATTGCAGATCAAGCAATCGATTGCAATGGTAATTTTGGAACAATTTTAAACCATGAATTTCAAGGAGCTTTTTTTTAAAGGGAACTCTTCCCATTAGGGTAAATAACTCCAATACTATAAACTATTTTAGAGAGAGCTCAAAAACTTGCTATATTGAGAGCATCTCCCACTGTGAAAAACACCACCTCCCATTGGTTTTGAGCTTAAGTAGCTAATATCTCTCACTAGACACACTCTTTATTTCTCTCCTCTTGAATACCACTCTACTACTATTGAGGAGAAGTTGTAGTGAGCTCTTCCCTAGAGGAAAATTACATTTGGCTAAGCTCAATCAGCACTAGAGCCAAGTACTTGGAGCTTGTGGGTAGCTAAGGCATACTAGCTCAACAAGGA
>JAOXJP010232706.1:0-10426 GCA_025762735.1 Platanus orientalis | reverse complement strand
TAACCAGGTTAGACTCTTAAACCTAACCAGTAAATTTCAATTCGGTTAAGCTCTCAAACTTAACCAGGTTAGGCTCTCAAACCTAATCAATCAATTTTAATTCGGTTAAGCTCTCAAACTTAACTAGGTTAGGCTCTCAAACCTAACCAGTCAATTTCAATTCGGTTAAGCTCTCAAACTTAACCAGGTTAAGCCCTTAAACCTAACCAATCAATTTCAATCTAATCAATTTTGATTCAGTTAAGTTCTCAAACTTAACCAGGTTTGGCTCTCAAACCTAACTACTCAATTTCAATTCAATCAATTACGATTCGATTAAGCTCTCAAACTTAACTAGGTTGGGTTCTCAAACCTAACCAATTAATTTTCAATTCGGTTAAGCTTTTAAACTTAACCAGGTTAGGCTCTCAAACCTAACCAACCAATTTCAATCAATTGTGATTTAGTTAAGCTCTCAAACTTAACTAGGTTAGGCTCTCAAACCTAATCACTCAATTTCAATTCAATCCATAACTTAATTAGGTTAAGCTCTCAAACCTAACTAGTCAATTTCAATTCGGTTAAGCTCTCAAACTTAACCATGTTAGGTTTTAAAACCTAACCAATCAATTTCAATTCAGTTAAGCTCTCAAACCTAACCAGTCAATTTCAATTTATTCAATTACGATTCGGTTAAGCTATTAAACTTAACCAGGTTAGAATCTCAAACCTAACCAATCAATTTCAATTCAGTTAAGCTCTAAAACTTAACCAGGTTAGGCCCTCAAACCTAACCAATCAATTTCAATCTAATCAATTACGATTTGGTTAAGCTCTCAAACTTAACCAGGTTAGGCTCTCAAACTTAACCAATCAATTTTAGTTCGGTTAAGCTCTCAAACTTAACCAGTCAATTTTAATTCAGTCAAACGTTCGGTTTGACTCTCAAACCTAACCTGTCAATTTCTACTCAATTAGGCTCTCAAACCTATCCTGTTAATTACGATTCGGTTAAGCTTTCAAACTTAACCAAGTTAGGCTCTCAAACCTAACTAATCAATTTTCAATTCAGTTAAGTTCTCAAACTTAACCAATCAATTTTCAATTCAGTAAAGCTCTCAAACTTAACCAGGTTAGGCTCTCAAACCTAACAGTCAATTCATTTAAGCTCTCAAACTTCACAAATCAATTTTAATTCAGTCATACCTTCAACTATGTTATAACAGGTCACAACGGGGACCCCCTAGCCACACCAACGAACACTCGTAGTAGGTCACAATAGGAAAAAAACTTGAAGTCGGCTATGTTGTAACAGGTAACAATGAAGAAGGATCCTTGATGATGTAAGTCTTTATGTAGAGTCTAAAAAAAACCTACATTTGGGTTTACCTCATGGCCATGACATTCCCAACATCCGAATTGCCTTATGACAATTAAGGAAATGTCAACAAGATAAGAAACCTAGGGCCCTTGGCATAGAGGTAAAAAAGAAGAAAAAAAAAGAGCATCAAAGAATCAAAAGCAAGAAAGAAATGTATAACCTATAGCAAGGTAAGACCTTCGAGGCACTCGCTTAAAAAAAAAGGAAGAATAAAAAACAAGAACATGGGTCACATTTTGTTAAGTCCAAGATAGTCAAAATAGGAGCATATTTATCCGCCTTTGGGGGCACATTGGACAAGAGGTCATCTGAACGGTTCCCTTCGTATTTCATCATGTTTTATCATACATGTGATACATTGCATTTCATAATTTCTGCATTAACTTAAACCTTGAGATTGCATTTAACCATTAATCTTAAACTTATAATAATTTAATTCCTTCAAACCTTTTACAAGTTTTAAGACTTTTCACTTTGATTTGGCTCGTGTTTTCTTTCTTGCTTTATGCACCTATGCCCATATGCTAAAGACTTTTCCCAATTCGTAATCTCAGCAAAATGAGATAAAAAGCAATGGGTGAGACGAATAAATGATAAATTGAGATTGACCAATAGACTGTAACGGGTTTAAAGTAGGGAACCGAGAAAGCGGATGAGGTGGGGTGCCTAACACCTTCCCCAACTCATAAATGAACAACATACCTAGGAACCTCTGGGAGTCAACCAACTTAGTGTGGAGTCAGACATTTTAAACCGTTTTCAAAACTGATGTCCAGTCACATCATTAAAAGACTGGTGGCGACTTTAATCACGTGGGATTTTTCTTGCGATAGTTAAGTCTCTTTTCAAAAGGGATAAAAGGGATTTACCCGTCATGCGAAAATCGAGACCCACAACTGTAACCCAGCATTTTTCCAGTCATTTGATGCTCGGTCGGCGATTTGGGATCCCACCACTGGCTTGGTGCTTGGTTCGGGCTGTAATTGGATTAACTCAGATGGGTCGCTCAGCCGATTGTCTTGGGCTAGATACGTCCTCATCGTAGCTTATTCCCAATAACATGCTATTTAGCTTATATGTTATATTTTATAGCATATGTATTATTCTTTATAATAAAATCAAGGTTTATAAAGTCTAAGTCAGCACAAGCCCATCCTAAATCTAGCCCACTTAATGATGTAATGGGATCAGATATATTGGTCTAGGCTATGCTCGGGCTAAAGCCTTACCCCAATCCATGCTACTTAAAACGGAGATGGGCTGGAGTGACCATCAAGCTCACCTATTGCCCAAGTTATGCACCTAACAAAGTGTTAGTGCACCATTTAATGGCCCACGAACTTATCCATCATATGAAAAGACGCACTACAAAAGCCAACCTCACAATGGTTAAAATGGATATGAGCAAAGCATACGATCGAGTTGAGTGGAACTACCTAATACAGGTGATGGAAAAAATGGGGTTTAGTCTTCAAATGGAAACAATGGATTCATCAATGTATCTCCACAACCTCCTTCCATATTTTATTAAATGTGACCTAACGGAAAGCTTTACTACATCAAGGAGCCTTCGACAAGGGGGTCCTCTTTCATCATACGTGTTTTTGTCTGTGTTGATGGCCTTTCGGGAGCCATTCAAAAGGCAGAATGCCTCAACTAAATCATCTATGGCATTAGGGTTAGAAGAAGGAGTCATGCCATCTCTCATCTATTGTTTGTGGATGATTGTTATGTTTTTGGTTAAGCCATTGAAGCTTTGGCTTCCTCATTGAAACACATCCTCTCACAATTCCAAGAAGCTTCTGGGTAGTTTGCTAGTCTATCTATGTTTGATGTTTTACTCTGCAAATTGACTCCTAAGCATACACGTCTACAACTATGCATTAATTTGGGTATTAGCAGGGTTTCTTCTCTAGGTTTCTACATGCGCCTTACTTTTTCTATGGGTTGTGACAGACTTTCTTTTTTTTCTTATTTGGGTGAACATGTGGCCAACATCCAAGGTTGGAAAGAACAACTTCTCCCCTCCTTTAGCAAAGAAATGCTTCTTAAATTAGTAGCCTCCATTATTCCAAATTATGTTATGCCCTACTTTCTTTTGCCAAAGACTTAATATTGCTCTATTGATAAAAGTAATGTAATTTTTGGTGGGGCTAGCATAAAGCGGAGAGGAAGTTACATTTGAGTTGCTAGTCTAATCTTAGAAGGAGCAAATCATATGGTGGTTTGGGGTTTTGGGACTTAGCCCTATAAGGCCTTGTTGGCAAAACAATGATGGAGCCTCATTATTGTTAGCACAATGGAAATAGCCTTGATCTTCCACATGATGAGATACGGGCCTAAATTACTCACGATCTATGTAATAAAGAATATGAAAACAGAAAATAAATCATTAATCACACAAGATGAGGATTTTTACATAGTTTGGCCAAGATGTCTACTTTCATTGGGATATCCATTTTTTACTATATGAGAGAAGTAAAAGATGTACAAAACTCTCTTACTCAAGCTCTCACCTTACAACCTAAGCCCTTAACCCTATGACACCCTAATCCCTCACTTCTCTCAACCCTATGGAAAACTCCATTTCCTCTCACCAAGATAGATCCCTAATAAAGACTAATTCTTTCTCATGTAAATAGTTTTTTTTTCTTCTGTCTCTTTAGGTTGTTTCCACTTCAAGAAACACCCCCTCTCCCCTCTTACACGTTTTAGATTAGGACAAAATCTTCTTTTTTGTATTCCTATGAAGCTCACTATTAAAAGAGTTCTCAATCCAACCAATTCCCACTCTCTCGCGTTGCAAGAGTTTGTTGTTAGATGGAAACTTGCCAAAATCCAACAATCTCCACCTTGGTATGTTTGTAGCTACTTTCAAGACTTCTTCTTGAAGTCGGCTCCACTTGTATCTTTGACAAGATACAGAACTTATGACATGTGCACCACACTTCACCTTGACCCACATTCCAGAACCACCTTAGAGAAAGTCCTTAGTGAACTCTATGCCAAATATATCTGGAATACACCTCTACCTCAAAATTGAATCATAACTTATTTTTTATCACCATAAACAACCATTAGCCTTAAACCATCATTACATATACTATCAAATCAATTCAGTCTTGACACCATCCGACTTGATCATAACATGGCCAATGCACATGTATAATTGTTCCAAGTAAACTCGCCTAGCCAATTCCAATGAGGGACCTTGATCTATCCTCTTGAATCGTAGGAACTGTCCCACCATCCTCTGTCCCCTAGAAACACATAATATTTGTCTCTTCCCCAACTGTGAAAGAGACCATGTACAAGCACTTATTATTTTGTGCACCCCATTTCTAGTTCCCTATCAAGGTCGATGAAATACCATCAACCATTGTATTCTCCATCAGAGGATACAAACCATCACACTTTTCTCCATTTATCAGAACTAAACAACCATGTGTATTTTCATTGCTCTACTTGCAGCTGAATACCTACAATCCATGAAATCAAACCAGCCTAGTGATATTAGATTCTTCTGCATCATTAGGATACATGTCACGCCACCCAAAATATGAAACTTTTCCATCAAACATCTTAATTTTCATCATACTAACACCTATGACATCACAAGCGAACCCATCACCCAAAGAAACAAAACCTGTCTTTTTCTCTTGCAACGTATCAAAATAATTTTTCTTGGAACATATATGAAAATAGACAACCTGAATCTAATATCAAAAGAAAAAGTATTCATACCTTTGGAGACTGTGAGAACATCTAATGTACTCCTCTTGTTCCTTTATCAATGTTGTACTAGAATTGTCACTTTTCTTTTTATTAGAACATTTTGGACAATCTCTATTAATGTGGTCATATTTCTTGCAATAAGAACATTGCACCTTGACCTTTCCTCTAGGTTTGGACTTAGACCTACTATTCTCCAATCCTCTCATAAATTTTCTTCCTTTACAATTCTCTACCCGACCAATCAATCCAAAATCTCGACTTCCTTTAAGATTTGGTCTCATAATTTTATTAGATATATGTGATGTTGTGACATCCTTTAAACTTATTACTGTATCTTAATTTCTCAAACAATAACATTGCCACCAAGTTGTCATAAGAATTAGGAAGTGAAGTAATTAAGAAACAAAAGTGTCTTGTCTTTTTTCTCAAACTTCACATCAACTTTGTGTAGTTGATCCAATAATTGATTGAACACATTTAAGTATTTTAATAGATTTGCACCTTTCGCTATCTTCAGCCAATAGAGTTGCTACTTCGAATATAACTTGTTGGTGAAAATCTTTTCCATATAGATTTTCTCCAATTTCTTCCATAAAATCGGTGTTGAATTTTCATCTATAAAAGTATGTTATCCACAAGATAGAGACTAATTATGCTAACTGCTACCCTCATTTCTATGTCTTGTCAATCATCATGTTCCATCTCCTTGGACTCTTATATTTTCTTGTAACACATTATACAAACCCTTTTGTACTAACAAATCCTTTACCCTTATTCGCTAATGAATGAAACTACCATTTTCATCAAGTTTCTTCAAAGAGAACTGACTGATGGAAGCTTTTATTGTCATCATGAATAAACCCAAAAAATTTAGAAAACAATTATTTAAAAAAAAAGATTTATACTCACCGATTTCTTTCTCTTCCTCTCAAACACAAATTAGAAGTTTTGATATTAATTGGTGGTGCAACAAAAATAGCCCTGATCTTCCACGTGATGAGATATAGGCCTACAGTATTCACAATCTATGCAATAGAAAATATGAAAGCATAAAAGAAATCAACAACATACAAGATGAGGATTTGTGGGACATGCAACCTAGACAATCTTGCGTCTTGGTTGTCCAATCTAGGACTGATTTGTTGGCCAAGGAGCATACAGCGCAGCATAAAGGGATCCTCTCCTAAACTTGAAGTCTTGTGGTATAATCCAAATTAAATTTGGGTGGATGGTTTTACTTTTGTTATTGTTTTTATTTATTTATTTATTTTTTGAACGTCATGCTTCTAAGACTTGTGTAAAGAGGATCCCGATTTTGTAGATGTAACAAGAGTAAAGGTCAAAATGAGCCTTACTGAATGGTTACCCCCCACCCCATATATATATATCTATATATATATATATATATATATATATATATATTCTTTGGACTAACTTAACGGATAAGAATAAAAACCTATGTACATCCAATAATAGAAGGAGAAGCCGAATGTGAAGAAAGCAACGTAGAGCAACAGAAGGAGAGAAAGATGAAGATGCTAATGACGTGGTTGCCATTGCTCTGTCGGGCGAGCAATGGTACTGATGCACCAGTGAGCATCACAGAAAGAGCGGAGCTGGAGAGCGCACTGGAGGAGACGATAGAGATGTTGAGGCATGAGGAGGAGTGGGAGAAGGTGTTGGCTCTCTGGCTCCACCATTTCACCTCCTGGCCTTCCTTCGACTGGCCCAACCTCCTAGCCTGTTACACTCGCTGGTGTGAAGCGTCCCGCAAGCTCTTGCTAGTCCAGTGAAGTGGTATTCCTCCACCTTTCTAAAGTTTCCATCCATCCAACTTCTATACTTTTGCTGCCTCGTTAATTTGCTGGTGCTTATGTACAGTGTAATATGCATATATATATATATATATATATATCAATACTTTCATTTGATATAAGATCTGTTCCAACAAAATCGACTCCAACAAAACGCCAGCATCAGTTATAAGTTGACGCGTGCCCTCCTAACTCAATCATGGTAAGGTTGTTTTAATTTTATTTTTAACAAAGTGGATTTCCAGGATCTTTCCTCCTGGGGAGGCCCTGACGTGGATTTCCTGGAGCTTTTCTCCTGGGGCGACCCTGATGTGTCAGCCTTGATGTCATTACAACTTTAGCCATTCTCTAAGTTGTCTTACCAAATCCCGCTGGACCTGGTACTATTGAACATGATTTGCAACCCTGTTGCTGTTGTGCATTCTGATAATCGACAAGTGGCTCATTACTAAAGGCTCTAGAACCCAACCCTTTAAACCTGTTACAACCTTCTTCATCACTTCTCTCAACATGTGAAAAACCCTTTTTTTTTTCTCACTATAAGAGATCTAAAAGACTATAATTTTTCCTTATGCAAACGGTTTTTTTCTTTTGGTCTCTTTTAGGTTATTTCATTTTTCTTATATTTTATTCTTATAAAACCCAGATTTTAAGAGAATCTCCAACCCAACCAAGTCATACTCCTTCAACTCGAAGGAGTCGTATAGCCAGAAACTTGCCAAAAACCCAACATGCATGATTGAATGAACATTGTAAAAACCACCAAAGGCCACCCAAGATTGGGTACTTAATCCTAATGCAAGAGGATCCTCCTGCTGCTGTTAAACTACCCTTAACGCACTGCATGCATCTATAGTGCGAAACCCCAGAGGCAAGAGCCCTTCTGAATCTTAAGAGGTTCAAACAAAAAAACTGCACATGGAAAGGATCGAGACCCACCTAGAAAGAAAAATGCCCCACCTCAATTATAACACGTCCATTACAAAAAAATAAAACTTATTCCCAAAAGATTCTCGGTGGTGGTCGCATTATTGGAGAGAGGTCACGAGTTCAATCCTAGGTATACGTCCTCTCCCAACAATGTTGTGGGTCCCACGTTATGATAAGGCCGTCAACAACCTCAAATTGGGGCTAAAAGAAAAATATCACGCGCAGAGTATCAATGCTCCCAACAACCCATGGCTGACCCAATTACCAATGAACCTTTTGAAATGGTCCATTGTCAGCCTACCACAAGGGAGTGACAGTGATCTGATCAAAAATTGGACAGTGCATGCACGGCAAGAGTGGAATCGTTTCAGTGTAAGACCATGTTAGTCTGAGGGTGGATGGTATCCGCTCCTGCTCCTCTCCGCCCCCTGTCAGATGGCGGGCACATCAGTGCCAACAAGTGATTCACTTTTTTAGGAGGCGCATACCACTTGTCGGCGCTGATGTGCCCGCCCCCTGACAGGGTGCAGAGAGGAGCGTTAGATAAGACGAGTGGATACAATCCACCCTCTATTAGTCTGGTTACTCTGCATATGTTATAGATAAGCCAGGCTGCCCAACTGTTGATGGACATCCCTGCCACACTACAGTTGTACAGTATAACAAAGGAAGAGAATCTCCAAGCCACCCCACAGAAACAAGCAATCAATCCAAACAGTAGTTCTGTGACACCCTTAGGACTACATTTAGCTCAAATGAAACAATCTTAAACCTTCTGATTACACCTAACATGTGACTAGTGATAGATAAGGAATTGGAATTCAAGAACAGTTTATATATAGGGGATTGGTATGTCTGGCTAACAAATCATCAGAAGTCCTCCCTTTGCAAACTGTGATGGTCACTAAAAACTAAGAAGTTTAAACTAGAGAGCATACCCAATAGTCAATAATAAGATTTAAAGATATAATTCACAAATAACCATCCCAAAAATATAGATCACAAATCACTCTTTAGGCTAAAAATACACCATCATTCAATCCAAAAGTATTAACATTATATTACACAGATTAAAATAAAATCTTATAGCAGTAACAAAGAAAGGTTTTAGTTCTCTCTAAACTTTAAAAATCACCAACATAGACAGATATAGAATAAAATAATTTCGAATGAGTATGGCTTGATCGACTAATAAACCACTTCACCATCACAATATGCAAATGACCCAATGTGTTTGAACAGAAAACAAAGCAAATAGTATCAAGACTCTGCTACACAGATAAATACAAGCCAACAGTCATCACTCTTTGCTAGTAGTAAGGGTCCTTCCCCTACGAATTCTGCTGTTCCCAAAGAAACACTCCCGGTGACCCAACTAAGTCTGCAAAGACAGATTGCAGATACATGATACATTAAAGAAGAGAATTTCAAAACAAAATAGTGTAAGATGACAATGGTGCTGCAAGGCCCAGAAGCAAAGATAACCGAAGCACAGTAGCAATGGCATAGAAGTGGTATAGGGCAGTGATGGAACCCACCAATTGGACAGTCAAGGAAATATATTGGGCCAATAATCGAATTGTATCATAGTACCTTCCAATCAATCCATGCTTCTTGACTGTTTTCCAATACTTGAATCCACAGTCAAGAAGGATGCGACACAGATCATATAATTACCATCATTTAATTTTGATTGATTTTAGTTGTCAGCAGTACTAGTGGGAACCATCAAATGTGCACCCACTCTCTGCACGTCTCATGTCTGTTCTAAACCATTTATGTACCACGTTTACTCTAAAACACAATCACTCGTAATACAAGGGATAGAAATGGCTTTCAAAACCAACCAACCTCTCCCTCTCCTTACTAGTAGTACAGTCATATCTCCATTAAGTTCCCCCAATAAAATACTGACTATATATATATATCCATTAACTCCTATACACCGATGGTGATTTCTTACCTCTGCTTCAGGTTCATCACCTTTGGATTGATCACCTGCAAGTTCCAAACAACATTTGCATAACAAAGACATCATCAGTAGGTTGTCAAACAGGAATCCCAAAATGTTGTTGATATTAAGTGGTGATGTATTATTTTAAGTAAAATGGAAAATGTAACAAATATATAATGAGACAAATAGAAATGCAGAAAGGAAATTCTTTCATTATGCCCAATTTCCTAGACTCATTATACTTTATTCGTCACAGCAATGGATAGAGACCAGAAAACAGTTGTGCGATTTTAAGATATTGCAGTACATTTAAAATGAATCTCCATGCTGGATGACCTCAAGTTTCTGTATCATCATCAAACCATCAGCAGATCTTATGGGAACAAATGTTCTGTCCAGGATTGTGTATGCCCTACCATGTCCTACACACAAAGGCTGGGTGCATTGGGTTAAAACTGTAAAAACAGTTTTCAAATGAAAGATAGGTACCCCTAAAAATGGGGTGTAATAGGGTTTTAAAACCGTAAATTTTTTTTTCAAATGAGCATTTGCTCCCTATTTAAAAGAGACACCAAATTAAAAAAAAAAAAAAACCAGCACATGTTAGGCTGTGGTGATAGGACACAGTAGGAC